>LPNX010183311.1:2435585-2449650 GCA_001517045.1 Pseudotsuga menziesii
AGTTTATATGTGCTGCAATTGTAATATTTGATATTTACTGCGTTTAAAGTTTGTGAAGAGAAGCCTATTGGATCTTCCTATCATCTTTGCAAAATGCTTTCAAGAATTATCAATTTAGGTTGATAGTTATTTAACTTATTATTTAAGAAATTCTATAGGAGTTTGTAAAGTTTGTGAATTGATTTTTTGTTTTATTTATATAAAAAGTAAGTACGATTTCTAAATTTATGTACATATGAAATTGCATAATAACAAAAGTAAAATTCAAGAATAATGAGTAGGTTAAAAAGAAACTAATTAACGACTTGCATATTTTCAGTTTATGGAAGCAATTAGAATTATATTCTATTTTCAAAATTTAAATAACAAGACTAAAGCATTAGATGAGTCAGTGAGGAACCTGTCACCATTGATGGGAAAATAGAACTGAAGATGTTGTTCCTCCCAACCAACTCCTAGAGCAGCCAAAATTACTTGCTCCAGAACCCCCAATCCTGTTTGCTTAACCACAAGGGAAAATTTTGATCAATGCACAATCTCTTTGCATCAATAGCTCATTTCCCCTCAATTGCTAGCCTCTTTCTTATTTGTTGGACAGACTGATTTATAGTATTTTTCCTAGGATTTGGTCATTTATGAGCCACCTTCTCTTTAACGCTCCACAAGGAGTCTCGACATGATTTTAGGGAAGATGCCTCCTACATCACTTGAGTTTTTACTCAGCATTTTTCACCATTTGTCATTTCCCCTTGTGGGTCAACAAACACTCTTTTAAAAACTACTTCAATTCCAAATCCTCTCAGTTATTTAATTGATAATAATAATAATAATTCCATTACATTTATTTTAACTTTCTTTGTCAAAATATTAAAAAAAAATTCAAAGCTTTTAACATACTAATGATTGTTTGGTGTATTACGATTTCAACAAAAACAAGTATTTATCATGTTTATGTAGTAGACATGCCGAAAAATAACCTTGGGGTCTTTGATGAAAAACTACTTGCATAGATCTTTAGATAGGTTAACCCTATTGTAAATGGATTTTTAAGTAAGAGGGTTGAAGAAACACTAAGGTTTGTGGCAAATGAATTATCCATGTAACACATAGGTACACTCTAAGAACTCCCAATATTACATGGTAAGCCTCGAAATTCAACCCAATTTAGACAATACAATTGTGCTTTCTCATTGGTAGATAATTTCTCATACCACTATGATATCACTACTAAGGTATTGTGGTAGAACCAATTAAGGTCAGTAGATGACATCCTTGGTAGAATGCTTACTCTCCCGAAAGGAGAATTAGAAAATCCCTTTTGGCAGGCTTCAAGTGTGCATGTAGTCCTCGACCTATCCATATGGATCTTAGGCTTTAACCTAGGCATTGATGAAATCCTCATGAGGAAATGAAATTACAAATTTACCTAAAAAAAGTGGGACTCTTAAAATCATTACAAACAACATTAACATGTATCTCAACAACAATTTATTTTCAAGAATGATTATGCCCCATGGAAAATTGAATACTTTTTCATAGAATGCTCGAGAATAATATGTCTAACACTAATATATCATTAAAACATAACTAATGTTCTGAAGAGTATGTTGATCATTTACGCCCTTCCCTCTTTATGATGGAGGAGCCAAGACCTATTGAAAAAATGAAGCAATAAACGTTATTAGATCTAGGACAATATCCCATTACTATAAACAAGACACTAAATCCTAAATCAAACTTATCCTTGAACAAAAATAATCAACAACTATTGAAAAAATGAAGCAATAAACGTTATTAGATCTAGGATAATATCCCATTACCATAAACAAGACACTAAATCCTAAATCAAACTTATCCTTGAACAAAAATAATCAACAACTTAGGGGCTAAATATTTTACAAAAATAGATTTCAAATCTAGTTATTATCATGCGGAAATCAAAGTAAAAAGGCTTAGTAAACAAAATAACTAGATCTGAAATATAGTTTTTATCATGTGAAAATGAAAGTAAAAACGCTCTCTCAAATAGAGTTATTATCATGTGAAAATAAAAGTAAAAAGGCTCATAAAACAAAATTTATTTTGAAGCAAGGTCTCTTTGAATGAATGACCATACCTTTTACCTTATGTAATGCCCCAATCACTTTTATGAGGTCGATGAGAACATGATATTAAACTACATGTGCATATGGGTTTCTTAGTGTCTATGCTCTTTGTTTTGGTGTTGAAATTAAAAGGTGGAAACAAACTTTACATATTAACCTTAAATTGGAAGATCAAAATTATTTGTGTTAACTATTTCGAAGAAAAAAACTAAATATAGTAAAAGATAAAATTTTATGAGCTTCACAGTGAAACCACACTTGTTTTTTATTATTATAAAAAAACCATTACATTAATATTTCTTTTTTTCTAAAAGTTAATCCTCAAGATTTGAACTTGGGTGGAGAGGGTAACATTCCTTCTTCCCAACCACCCAATTTACACACAATCCACAAAATAAATTTAATAATAAATTATTATTATTAATAATACATTGTAATAATAATAATAATACTTATTTAATAATTGTAAAAGTTACAATTATTAATTACAAAGAGCAAAATATTACACCTTTGGTGTGACCATTTATTATCGAAGTAAGAAATTCAAGATTTTTTTTTTCCCCAAGGATAAGTTGGAATAGAAGACAAAGTTCAAACAAAAGTCGTAATCACAAACGATGGCACCTACATATTCAGAAAGGAAGTTGCAGCTGCAAACATCATTGGATGCATTAGAGAAAAATAAAGCGACCAATAAATATTTGCAGTTCAAGATTATGAAGCAAGAATTGCGAAATCGTTTAGGAGAACAAGATAATTGTCGCTAAAAGATCAAAAGCAAGAGCTACAGAAAATGTTATTAGATTAGTTCAGGGATTCGAAAATTATATCGCCATGTTTCATAAAGTGTCTGATTTATAGGTTCAGATAGACATGAAAATACGTTACAAAAATAGTTAATAAGTCCTTCATTAAACAAATATTTGAGGACAAAGCTTCCCTTAAGGGGAAGACAATGTAACAAACAAAGCATTAAACAATCAACAATAAGTAATATAGTACTACAATAATATAATAATGATAGTAATAGTTAAATTATTTACATTAAAGAGACTCAACCTTTAAATGAGAAGGTATTAGTAGGCCTATATAAAGGCCCAAGCATTGTAATTTTTAACTATCAATTATAATATCATGTTATTATTCATTATCAAAATGTGGGCTATCGAATATTTGTGGCAATTTTAGATTTATTACGGGCGTTAAATAAGTTTTTACACTTTAGATAAGGAGTTGTTTTGAACTCCCTAGTCGTAGGGAACCTAAGGTAAATAATGACCAAGAAGAGAAGATCTAACCTAGGCTAACAACTACCCTAGAAACCTATTGATAAACACTAGAGAAAAATCTCACAAGGAGACATTATTCTTCACTTCAAGGTGACAAATGGTTGGTATCGACCAACCCTAGAAGAATGTAGCCCTAGTGCTACCATTCAGTCATGACTATGCATCATCCACTAATAATAAAACAAAGAGAGTTGAAACCAGAACTCAATGTGCTCGTTTTGTGCCAACAAATCTAAGTATTACCATGAAAGAAAGAAGAATTTATCCAAAGAACTTCCAAAAATCCAGTTTGCTAAAACCAGAAAAATCCTCCTAAAAAATGGCGCATTCTCTCCAAAGAGCCCTAGTTAGGGAAACCAGGAAAAATAGTAATAATCCCACTTATCTCATATTTTCAAATGAAAGTGAGGAGACCTATTTATATGATATCACACTCACTTAAAACATCTAGGTCGACATGCCTTAAAATATATTAATTTATAAATTCAAAAATGTCAACTTAAAATAATAATAAAATATGACTCATTTGTAGGCTTAAGGTAGGTCCCCAGGGTGCCAAAAATAGCCTAATTAATAGAATCACTCCAAGTGAAAGGCTGGAGTGAGCTAGGAGGGAGGTTTCATTCCCCTACTAACCCTAAGATGCTATAAAATTCCTCAACACATCCCTCAAATGATATGTACGTCCTGGTGGAAGGAGAGAACATCCTGATGAGGAAGAATGCCTAGGAGAAGGAGAACGTGTAGTGTGATGGACCAGGAGGGTGTCACAAGGGAAAATAAGCAACATATGGAGCCATGTGACCCAATGGCCAACCCTTAGTGGCCTAGGTCACCAAGCTCGAGGTTAAAAACCTTAGCAAAGGGCAGTTGACGGTGCCATTAAGCCATAATTCCCTCAAAGGAAGAACCAAACGGCCCAACCATGATTGCCATCGCTCAATAACATCCGTCTTGGAAAGGTTTTGGCTCTCTTTCTCCCTGAGGCACACCTGGAGGTGCATTGGGTACAGATGCATCGTAAAAATCCCTAACCTCTTAGCATGTCAAAATTCTCGATCAACCACTTCTCAATACATAAATGAAACCCATAGCTAATGGGGCTTGAACTAAGGACTCTACTATTGGATGTTAACTAATGGGGCTTGAACCGAGGACTACTATTTGATGAGCTAGATTCTGGAAATGTGTTGTCTATTATGCTTCTAGCTTCTAACCCATCGCGACTAGTGGGGTTGAATCAATGCTTCTTCTTAGTAAAATCCATAATTGATGGCTATGCTCTCTGTGCTACCTTTGCTTATGTCTCCGTATTTGTAACATATGCGATTAGTGGTCTTGGTCTTGATTTTGGAACTTAGTAAGATGCATATAAAGATGAGTGTTGAACACCTGCACAAAAAGATCTATCTGGCTAGAGAGAACACACAACTTGCAAAAAATAGAATATAGTGAAAACTAGAGAGAAGAACTACAATTTTTGGTTTGATGAGTGAAAAATATTACAATATATAATATCTAACATGAGTATCTCCAATTAGGAAACATGCCATAGTGGTGGTATAGAGAGATATAATACATGTCATTAGTTACAGAGTAAAATGACACCAAAGCCATCAATTACGAAGTGAATGAGCATGCATGGGTCTCCAATACCCCTTTGAACACTAATATGGGGTAATAAAGAAAGGGCCTTGAAAATTAAGGCCATAATAGGTCACCAAAAAACAATGCAACTAATGAACACTAAAATAAAATGAGGAAAGAGGGAAAACCTCATGGGAACCCCCCCGCCCCCCCTCAAGATACAATGTAGCAAAAGAAGAAAAAAGACAGTTGCTAGGCAACTGTGTCCTTCTCTCCAAGACGATCGCACAAAGAGTGGAACTTTTGCTCAGTGAAGGCCTTGGTGAATATGTCGGCAATCTGTTCAGCTGAAGGACATAACTGCAAGTCGATGATTTGCTCATGTACCAAATCTATGATGTAGTGCATGTGGATATCTATGTGCTTCGTCCGCTTCCTCTATACTGGATCTCCGCATAACTTCAGAGTGCTTTGGTTGTCACACAATATGACAGTAGGCTGGTGGAACTGGATTTCAGACTTTGTGAGAAAATGTTGTAGCCACAAATCTTAAACGGTTATGTTGACTACCCCTTTGTATGCCTCAGCTGAAGATAGAAGATAGATAAATAACAACCTGCTTCTTGCTTGACTAACAAATGGGCCCTGAACTTAGACTAAGTGAGTACCCAGATGTGGACTTGCAATCAATGTTATTTCCAACCTAGTCAGAATCAGTGAATCCCATGAGATTCAATGCAGAATATTCTGCATAGTGAATCCCAAAGGTGATGGTTCCTTGTACGTATCGAAGGATCTACTTGGAAGCCTTCCAATGTAGCTCATGTGGCTCCTACATGAATCCTGATACTTCCCCAACTGCATGTGAGAGCTCTGTTGTAGAGTGTGTAATATACAACAATCTCCCCACTATCTGTCTGTACAGAGTGATGTCAACCAATGGAGTGTCCCTACCATCCTCAAGTTTGACCCCAGATAGGAAAGGATTCGATGTAGATTTGCAGTGTGTCATATGGTGTAATAACCCAAAAATTCGTAAAAATTTAAAAATTTTCAAGTGACATAAAATGTCTAAAGTCGCAGCTAAGTAACTGCTAATGGTTAGCGGAAAATGAAACAGTTTATAAAAGAACATGGGATTGCTTCTTTAAAAGAACCTATAAACTAATGGGTGTAATCCTAAAAACATGTGTTAGTACTATTAATGACTTAACAACTGTAATTCTATAAGAGTTAGAAAAGGACTTGCATTCTGTTGCTGCTAGATATATTGATGATTAACTTTTGTCAAGTAGGTAAGAATTCTTATATGAGATCGGGGCTTACTTAGCATTCAACTAACTCAATTGGACTGTTGGTTCCTTACAGATTTAGTAGGTAAGCGTAAGATCCAGTAGGGTGTTATTTAAATTCACGTCGAGAAGCTACTTCCCTAGCATGATTAAGATGCTAGTTTTTAGAAAAAGTTTAATATGCTGCTAGTCTTCAAGGAGGTAAAGTTAATTCTTTTCTGTCGTTATGGCTCCAAAATAAAAGTATAATAAACTGCTTTAGCATGGTTATAAAATGCTTCCTAGTTACTATGCTGAGGAAAACAATCAAATTACTGTTTAGTTTGAGTTCAAAAACACCAAATACTTTTGTAGAAAGCAAACTTGATCTAGAATTTTAGCTAAGATGCATTTATGGTACTCCGTCCTTTGCTTAGTTTGAGCATACATTGGATTCTAGTTTTGAGCATCAATAAAATGAATCATAAACAAGAACTACTTAGTAGTTCCTAAACCACCATCCTAGCCTACTTTTGCTAAATAAGAGTTACTCTAAAACTCCTACGACTTAACATCCATAGGTGTATATCATTTTTACCTTATCCTAGGTCTTTCATTAAATAAGGACGTTCTCTTAATTTCTTTTATATGCATCTTTCATTTCAAAATGAATGCACCTTTAGCTATGACTAAAACTTCATGCAAGCTGATTAGTAGTCTTTGCATTATCTTATACAATGTCTTATCAAATGAATTCAAAATAATTTAACTTGGAAATAGCCTAAGGTTACTTCATATCATAAATTATGATTTATAACCTATGCTTCACTAATCTCCATTGCAAAATATATATCATCGGCAATCATAATACAATGTATGGTTTTTAATGATTAATGGTTTAATTGAAAATCACTTGGATGCAGCACTGACTATGTAACTCTACCCATGGTGGAGAGATTATTTGGAAAGACACGTGGTTAAGTTTCATCCACTCATGGGTTGGCTTATAACTCCAAACCCTACACAATTTCTTTGTAGACCGAGGGTTCCTCCTTCATGTTGGCCGAGATGAGAGCTCGCGACCATTGGAGACTTGTAACCCCCTTCGAGTTTGGAATTTTACTTCTACAATCTACGATGTGACTGTTGAGAGAGGTCGTTAGTGGTTTTGGTCTTTCTAAAGGTTGAAGTATTTACAACAAGAGTGGATATTGATTTTATTCATGGCTCGACGGCCGTGCTTGTCTTGAACCTACAACTGAACAATCAGAGCTTCAGCCAAAAGTAAAGCTTCGTCTAGCTGAGTCGATTTTCTTGTTTTTCCTTCGCAATGGTGACTCAAGGTCTTCTTGTCTTCTGGCACAGTGCCAATATGACCTAGGGTGGCCATTTCTCCTCAGCTTCAACTCAAAACTATAGCAGGTAAAGACTTACCCTCAATTCGTTTTTAGAATCATTTTCTTATAAAGGGTTTTACAAATTTAAAAAAAATGGATTTGTAATGATATGGTTTGAAACTTGCAGGTCCTTCTCCTGGTTCCAGCTCTGTAGGTGAAAGCGAGCTTACCCTTCAGTTTTACTTGAGCATATAAATTGGTAAGCCCTGGTTGCAAACGAGGGTTTCTTCCTGCATAATGTTGTGGTTGTTGGAAGTTTGGTTCTTGTAGTTGAAAAGGCACGTCATTCATTACCTGTTAGCTTAAAGTTTCAATGCTTGTTTGTTTTTTTGTATAATTTTTGAAACCCTTAGAGGTACTTTGTGCCGGGATGATGAGGCTCTAGTAGCCATGATGGAAATTGGTTTTTGGTGTTTTCTACCTTACGGCCTGAACAATGTAACTTCAATTACTTAAATCGATAGAGCTCAGCTCTAAACTCTTTGAGGCTGCCGATCTTTGTCTAGTTAATTTTTAGTTTTTATAATAGATTCTAGTAGCTAAGAAAAGACTGTGAATCAGTCAGGATTTGTAAATGAAATCAGGGTTTTTTCACTTGTCAGTAAAGTATGGTTACTGTTCGATAATGTTATTTTGTTTTTGGTTAATAATTGGACAGGCCTAAGTATTAACCTGTAATTCTAAAGGCATTAAGCCATTGTTTCTTAATTGATTTTGTTTTTAATAATTTGTTATAGTAAGTATTCTTTTAATTGTTACCATGTAAATAAAAGGATTTACAGTACGAAGCATCTATGTAAATTTTACTGTGTTTAAGAGTACTATTATTACTCTGTTTGGCTCATAAGGGTGATATTTAAATATACCCTACAGTTTGATAATAGCATAATTTTTACATGTTAATTTCTTAGCTCTGTTTATTTAATTTTCCTTTAATGATTTTTAGAGTTGTTTTTAATTCTCATAAAAGAAGGATTAGGGTAATTACTGCAAACTTGAGAATAGGATATGTTTATCTTTCAATAACCTAGGTGGTTCTATTTAGGTTACAGTAGAACCTTCTGTCTTAAATCAGAGACACATATTGTCTGGAATGAAATGTTATAAGATTGTTTGGAAAAATATCTTAACCTAAACCCTAGATGATAGTCTATTTACTATACCTATGCTTATTTAATAAACTGTAAGTTTTGTGTTTTGTAAAGAATACTAGTATTAAAAAAAATAGTTCTATAAGTAATATGATTACTAAATGTTTTTACATACCTATGCTCAGTTCTTATCCGAAGTAAATAAATTTAATACATACAGTATTTACTACTTCTTCACAGAATAAATCATAAGCAAACTAGAGCAGAATTTAGCTACATTTTTCATTCAAAGTAAAAAGAATCATCATATTTACCTAAACACCCAGCTGTACTAGAGTATTGCTTGAGCCAGGCATGGAAAAATACAGTATGGAATTCTAATTCTATTTATTTCTCATTTTGCATATTTACTACTATTTCTAACATAGTCTGCAAATTACTAAGTCCAACAATACACAATTAATCCTTTCTTCATAAACCCTAATTATATACTAACATGCCTGTATTTAAAAGCTAGTAAATTTTTTACTGAAGACAATAAATAAATATAATAACATGAAGAAAAATAGAACGTGTCAATGATAAGGTGACAACAGCTTAAGGAGGCTGTTCCTCCCAACCAACTCCTGGAGAAAGCTCAGACAACGCTTCCTCAGGACCCCCGAGCCTGTTCCTGGTCCTCCTGGTAGAGTACTGGGTGGAGGATATGTCGTTAAGACCTTTTGTCACCTGACTAGTCCAATTACCTCAGTAATTCAAATATGCTCACAGTAGTAAGAACTTCATCCTAATAGCTGCAATAAGTTTAGTCTCAGCAGTTAACCCCTCAAACTCACTTCGGTAATCCCCTCCATTGAATTTCTCATGAGTAAATTCATTCACCCTGAATGATCACCTCTCAGAAATGAGCAGCCTCAGCTATCTTCAATGGGAAATTTTATAGAGATGCTTAGGTTTTCTGGGTTAGTTTTCATTTAATGATCCACCTACTCCAATTCCACTTTCTTGGGGAATCATGACCACAAATATAGGGAAGTTTCCACCTGCAATAGTTGGAAGTAGTTTGAGGATGCTGCCACTTGTCAGTGTACTCTCCACCCAGTCTCCTCCACCAAGTGACCAGTAAAAACTATTTTAACAGCTTCCCTAAGCTGTTGTCTCATCATTTATTTATTTATAAATAAAATATTCTGAATTACATTAATTATTCTTAACCCCACTTGGTCATCAATTACAAACTTAGCATAAAATATAACACAATATTCCTCAAATAACATTAAATTGTTTTTTGCAAATTGGGGCATGTGACATATGGAATCTCTCTAGGAGATCTCGAGCATACTTGGACTGAGATAGTTTGATGCTTGAGGGATCATGGATGAATTCAATACCAAGGAAGAAATGTAATGGACCCATGTCCATCATAAAAAACCTGTCATGCATAATCCTCTTGACTTCAGCAAGTGTTGAATTCGAGCTACCGGTGATCAACAAATCATCCACATATAAAACTAGTAGCAGAAGTGAGTCACTTGTCCTAAGAATGTATACATTCAGATCTGAATTAAACTGTATACATTTTTGGGACAATAGGTAGGAGTCCATCTTGGCATGCCATGTTCTCGAGGCTTTCTTGAGGTTGTAGAGAGACTTCTTCAACCTACAAACCAAGGATGAATCTTGTATGAATTCTTGTGGATGCTCCATTTAGACCTCGTCAAGGAGATCACCGTGAAGAAATGCATTCTTCACATCCATCTGATGGAATTCCCACCTCCTAGCTGCAGTAATGGAAAGTGCCAATCGAATGGAATCCATCTTTGCTAATGGAGCAAAGGTCTCATCATAGTCTATCCCATGATCCCGTTGAAAACCTTTGGAAACTATCCTGGCTTTGTATGTGTTGATCTATCCGTCTGCTGCCTTCTTGGTCCTGTAGAACCATATGCATATGACAAGTTTCCTATTTGAAGGAAGTGGAAACATATCCCAAGTCTGATTCTCAAGGAGAGATTTGTACTCCTGCTGCATAGAAGTTTGCTAGAGGGGATTCCCTGCATCCTCTGCATAATCCTGCGGGTTTGAAGATAAAACCGCGTAAAAATGCATGGGAATCTCTGGTTCAGTAGTTGTGAGTGCGTTAGAAGGATATTTAAACTGGGACTGTGTCCTCCTCGGATCCACTAGATCCCCCACAAGATCACCTGCATCCTGTGGGGTTGTCTATGCATATATATCTCTTAAGCTCCTTGTTCTCTCATGGGAGATAGGATGTGGATTAGGGTATTCATGCTCATGTTCTTCGTTAGGTTCAGAACTCAAATATGAATCATGATATGATTGAGTGGACTCATCATCACGAATGTTTGGTGCAGGTAGAGGAGAAAAGGTCTATGCACGTGAATCCAATGGTGCATGTAAGGGGGTTTTCTCAAACTTGACACTTTGCTCAATAAAGAGATTGTTTTTTGAGGGATCAATCAACTTGTAACCCTTCACATCATCAGGATATCCCACGAATATGCATGCGGTGCTCTGAGGATCTAATGCTTTCCTATTTTCAGAGGGTATGCAGGCCCATGCACGTGATCCAAATATTCAGAAGTGGGTGACTTCCAGTTTTCAACCGCTCCATGCCTCAAAAGGAGTCATGTACTTGAACAATCTATGAGGAGATATTCTTTGTATGTAGTTGGCACAGTTAAGTGTGTCGGCCCATAGTTTAGAAGGAAGAGACCTTGCATGAAACATGCAAGAGGCCATCTCTTTGAGGGATCTGTTCTTCTGCTCAACTACTCCGTTCTGCTATGGAGTGTATGGTATTGTATGTTGCAAATGCATACCTTCTTCTGAACAAAGATGTTGAACATTCCTGTTCACATACTACCCCCCATTGTCTATGCGGAGGATTTTGATCTTTATTGCGAAATGATTCTCTGCAAGTGCTTTGAAGTCTTTGAGATGCTAAAAAAATTTGGATTTTTTCCTGAGAAAATATACCTAAGTATATCATGAGAAATTATCAATAAATATAAGAACATATCTCACCTTTCTAATGGATATATGAGGAAAGGGTCCCATCAGATCACTATGGATGAGTTCCAAGGGAGAGAAGGCCCTCTGAGCCTTCCCTTTTTCAAACTTCTCTTGAGGATGTTTACCAAGAACACATCCTTGACAAACTCCTTTGGAAAAATGAATGTTGGGAAAGCCAATGACCACTCCCTACTTGTAGAGTTTCTGCATGTATTTGAAATTAAAATGACAAATTATTTTGTGCCATAACCTACTACTATCATAAGCATGCGTAAGTACTAAGGCAGAATCTGGTTCAATGAATTCAGAAAAGGTGTAAAGCCTAGATCTGTGATTTACCTCACCAGTGGCAACTTTAGAGTTGATTTGTATGTCAAATATATTCACAACATCGGGAGTGAATTCAACTCTCTTTCCTATGCTAGAATGTGTAATATGATAGATGGAGAGAATATTCAATGAGAGTTTTGGAACATGTAACACATTCTCAAAGCTACCATGATTGAGTTCAATTATTCCCCTGCTAGTGATATCGACAGGAGAATAATCCCCCATGAGTATAGGACGACCTTTGCATGCATCCAATGAATAGAAGTTTTCCTTGGTGGTAGCCATGTGGTGATATGCCCCTGAATTTACAATCAAGACATAGGGAGATGAATTTATGGAAATCAAAGCATGGCTAGAGTTACCTTTCCCGGGAGCATGATATTTAGGATTCTTGTTGGCACCCTTTGGAATGTGATCCCAAAGGTTGTTCTTCCAAAGTATATGGGACACCTAATATATCTGCTTCTTCATGCATGAGGATTCTGGATGGAATCCTCTTTGACAGTATGTGCATTTCCCCCCTTTCTTCCCCTTTTCACCTTTGGATCTGAAGGAATCGTTGAAGGGTTTGGTGTTCCCTTCCTTCTTTGGATTTTCATGTGCCTTTCCTTTGTCGTTGGATTTATATCTCTGTTTTGAGTTATGAATGCCATCATGCACACTAATATCATATGCCTTGGAGCCCTTGTCAATTTTTCCCATACTGATGAGCTTGTCTTGTTCCTGAGTCAAAGATTCCATAAAAGCATCAAGAGTGGGCATGGTCCAGTTCTTACCAAAGGTGAGCCTCACTAAATGAAATGGGGAGAAAAAAATAGAGTATTTCCATCCAATATTGGAGAGAATGGATATAACCATCCATTTTTCCTCCTTATATTTATCAACCCCACAACCCTGGAGTTGTAGCAACAAATCCTTGTATCCTGTGAAGAAATATTATATGTTGTCGAAGCTTCGTGAATCCAAAGAGAGAAACTCTACTTCGATCATGTGGCCTTTCATCTCATCTTTCTTGCCAAAGAGTCCTTTCATGGTGGTCCAAACTTCATTGGGATTTTTGGAAGAAGAAATCTGGAAAAAAAAATTCAGGGGAGATGTTTGTGCAGAGGGCTCCATAGGCCTTATCCATATAATTGAGGTATTTGGAATTTTCTATGGGTGATGTAGGCTCAACCTCAATGGCCATAACAATCCAATACAATCCTCTGCTTCAGAGAAATATCTTCATCTTTTCTTCCCATGAAAAGTAATTATATGGTGTGAGAATATCTTCCTTTGGAAACTCCATTCTTCCAGCGGATTTTCAATCTTCTGTACCAGCAAATAAAGAATACCGGTGCGCCTTTTTCCTAATAGAATACCTCTGATACCATGAATATGAGCATTGAACACCTGCACAGAAAGATCTAGTTGATCATAGAGAACACACAACTTGCAAGAAACAGAAGATGGTGAAAACTAGAGAGAAATTATGTTTGATATGTGAAAAAGATTACAATATATAATATCTACCATAAGTAGCTCCAATGAGGAAAAGCGCCATAGTGGTGATCTAGAGAGATATAATACATGCCATCAGTTATTGAGTAAAATGACACGAAAGCCATTCATTAAGGAGTGAATGAGCCTGCATGGGTCTCCATCAACATCTCGAATCACTGCTTTTGGAACTAATCTCTTTGGTTTTGCAATTGAAAACATGGCTCTGGAGCTACTGCTACTGGACTATTGGGTTTACTGCTGGTACTAGGTGGGATGGTGGGATGATGCTAGTTCAAGGTCTTCATCTTGACTATGAGCATAATAATTGAAGCTTACCAAAGTAAATCTTGCTTCTTGTGTGGATCTTGCTTTCGATCCCGTGCCCTGCTACTGGATCTGTTGGATATTGGTACTCTATACCACGCTCACTAGCATTAGGCTCTGAATCTATTTTATGAATATACATATATATATATA
>LPNX010183311.1:2450940-2469195 GCA_001517045.1 Pseudotsuga menziesii
AGGGATGACACCCTTGGCCAAAACTTTTCTTACATTTCTTACATTCCAGTATCCACTCTATACAATCGTCTTCCTGTTTCGACTACAGGTTACATCTTTCAAAAAAAGAAATTATGAAAATTCTCCTAATCTTCTTTTATTTCCTCTGTCTCCAAATGACCTGGAGATAAGAGTAGAGAAAGTTTGGACAGACTGTCTGCCTCCAGTTTAACTCTCTATAAATGTGTGATATGTTGATGCCTACGAAAAGATACACAATCCTTCTGATTTCTCTCAACAACTGTTGAAGATGAGGAGCATTTATCTGGATCTTCTTATTGACCCAGTCAACCACCATCTTCAAGTCCCAAAATACCTGTAAGTGAGAGATGTTACTATTTATAGCCATCTCTAAGACTTTATGAAGAGCTTCTAGTTCTACTTTGTTGTTGGTACAATGACCAGGGGCATACTTTGCTTGCACCTTGTGTTTATCAAAGAAATATAACACTCCTCTTGAACCTCCCAAGGGAGGATCTCCTTGACTTGCACCATCAAAGAAATCCCACATAACTGCTTTATTTATTTATGGAGGGACTATTATCCTTTTTTGGGGCTCTTTCTCTTTTGATTTATGCTCCCTGGTTCACTGCACCATAAGAGGCATCTTTACTTTGAGAGGAATCAATTTGTTATTGAATATAGTTTTATTTCGAGCCCACTATATTCCATTCGAAAAAAAGGATGGAAGTGCACTAAATAAATGTACTGGTCTTTCTACCCACCAAGCATATGATTTTTGTTCAAGAGTGCCCCCCTGCACCCCTTGAAACTTTATTTCTCTGCAATATTCCTTCCATATTGATTCTTCATAAGAAAAAAGATCAAACAAATGAGATCCACTTTCCTCATCTGAGTGGCATAAAACACACCAGCTTGGACCATTCCAACCTCTCTTTTTAAGATTTTCCCATGTTAAGATATGATTGTTAAGTGCCAGCCAAAGAGTTATTTTAGCTTTAAAAGGTCCTTCAATCTTCCACACATGTTTCCACCAATCCAATTTCTCTCCCTGATACTGCTCTAATGCCCAACTCTTATAACCTAATTTGGCTGTAAAATCCCCTGTAGCAGGATTTTTGGTCCAGACCAATTTATCTTTTTCCTCTTATTCCAGATGAATAAAACAATATTGCAATAGGGACACGAAATCATTCCATTCTTCCTTAAGTCATTCTTCTAGTCCTAGATCTTCAGAAGTCTTCCACCGTGTTTTTCTCTGTAGAGTTAGTGAGTAGGCTTGGCCTAGATTCAAGATCCCTAAGCTTTTGAGTTTCTCAATTAGCGCATCTGAAAGTTTGTATCTTTCCCCTGCTCCTACCCAAGGTTCTTCCCCTACCCGAAATTCTTTCCCATTTCCTACCGACCAGTAAATCCAGTTCCCCACATGAGGAAATGCTAGCACCATAGCTTTCCAGCCAATAGAACCATTCTTGAAATATTTTTCCAGTTTCCTTATCCATTCTTGGATGGAGCCATTAGAGCAGTGTTTGGAAACCAAGACCTTCCCCCAGTAGGAATTGGGATTTTTTATTAAGCACTACAAAGTTTTTGCAGCCATAGATTGACAGAATACGAATGGGTTCTTGATACCCCATCCACGCAGTTCCTTGAGACTAGCTAGCATTTTCCATTTTTTCAAAGGGATTCCTTCCGAATGTTTACTTGCTGACCATAAAAAAGAGAAGATTTTTTTCCTTAATTTATGCAGTATGCCTTTTGGGATATATGCAATTGTGGCCCAGTATACAGGTATACTTTGTAAGACTTCCTTGAGTAAAACCAGCCTTCCTCCCCTTGACAAGAACTTGTTGGTCCAACACCCAATTCCGCCTTCAATCTTTTTGTATAACCACATCCAATCCTTAAAGGAATAAACATTAGGTTTGCGAAAAAACCCCAAATATTTGAATCCTTCAGCCAGAGGATTTATGGAATAGCGAAAATATGAGTTTAGCCTATTCCTTACTGTATTAGGGAGACCATTTTCTGAGAGGATGGAGTTCTCTACATTGATGTGCATTCCTGTTTCCTTCTTATACAAGTCCAGGACCTGTTCAACTTCTTTGAGTTTCTCCCATGTTCCTTCGCCCATCATTACCACATCATCCACAAACAAAATGTGGGAGAGTTCTTCAGATCTGGTAACCTTGAATCCTTTATAAGAGCCTTCCCTCTTCGCACGATGAATAATTCTTCTAAGGGCGTCAACTATTAGAAGGAATCAGAAGGGTGAAAGAGGGCACCCTTTTCTTAGGCCTCTTGTGGACCTGAAAAAATTGGAGGGGGATCCATTTATAAGAACCGCAAAGCAAGATGTCTGGACACACCCATTATCCAATTGATTGTTTCTGTATCCATCACTATTTGTATCATCAATAACCTAAGGAACATCCAACTAAACCTATCATAAGCCTTTGAAAGGTCTAACTTAAAAAAAAAGGATTTACTCTTACTTCTAATGATGGTGTGGATATCCTCCTGTGACAGAGACACCGCATCATGGATTTGGTGATTAAAAATAAACCCAAACTTCTCTTCTATGATGACTTCGCTTAATATTGGCTTAATCCACTACGCTATTGTCTTTGTGATTATCTTATATACCACATTATAGTAGGAGATTGGACTAAAGTATTCAAAGGAGGAGAAGTTTTGTTTTTTAGGGATGAGGGCCAGGAAGGTTGAATTCAGGGCTCCCAATACCTTCCCAGCCCTTTGAGACTCTTTCACTACCTTATTGAAAATATCCTTTCACTAAATCAAAGAAACCCTGGAAGAATTCAATAGTAAAACTATCAGGGCTCGAGCTCTTACTTTTTGGAAGGAGTATACTACTTTTTCCAGCTCTTCTTCTGATACTTCTTCTTTCAAGGAATTGTTCATTTCTTCATTTATCAACCTTGGAAACATGCTGAGGACCTTCAATATTTCCTAGATGTTACATCCTTCTGGTTCCAAAAAGAGGTTTTTGAAGAACCCCTCCCTAGCCTCTGCTTTTTCCTTGAAGGAATAAACCAATTCCCCATTCATATCTTTAATTGCCGATATCGTATTCATGTTTCTTCTATGCATGAAAAATATATGGAAATTTTTTGTGTTGTTGTCTCCTCCTTTGATCCATATGTCCCCACTCTTTAACCTTAAGAGCTCCTCCTCCTTTTCCAGCAGCTCTTCCCTTTTTAACTCATTTTCCCGAACCTCTTTCAGTTCTTCCTCTAAAAAAATTCCTAAGTTGTTTAGGCTGTAAATATTTTTTTAAATTTAGTTCAACTTATTTTAGTTGTTTCTAATGGTTGGTCATTTATATCTTTTCCCATTTTCTTGTCTCCTTCTTTGTTCTTTGAATATTTCCCCCAAATTGTTTCATGAAGGAGACATTGGGGATATCCTCTAGAGGACTCCATGAGTACACTACTATCATTCGATAATCCTCTTCCTAAATCCATGAGGAGTTAAATTTAAACGAAGCAGGTAGATTTAATTCTGGGAATTGAAGTTGTAAGAGAATTGGGAGGTGATCAGATAACCCTCCCACCTCTACCCAAGTTTTCACTATCAAAGAACCTGAAAGAAGGTTTTCTTAAATGAAGAATCTGTCTAACCTTTTGGAGATAGCTTGTTCCCCACATCTATTATTCCTCTAGGTTGGGGTTAGCTTCAGCAGTTGCAAGTCCACCAATTCTTTGGATTCAAACAATGCAACAAAGAAAGCACTTAGACTATCTTGTCAGGCTTTTTCTCCCCAATTTTCATTTTTTGAAAGAGTAAGATTCAAATCTCCTCCTAGTATCACGTTTTTTGTCTCCAGAAGTCCTAAAGAGAAGAAGGCTTCCCAAAAACCTTTCTTGTTCTGATAAGGGCAATAGACATTGTAAAAAGAAAAGGATTCTCCAGTGAATTTCTCTTTCAAGACTGTTTTGATCACTGTACTATGCTTCACTGACCCGATTTCAACAAACTCTTGGTTCCAGGCCATTACCAAACCCCCATAGTTCCCATCCGAACTTATATATGAAAAATTCCAGTTTTTGAGCCACGATTCAAGGAATTATTTGGCTTTTGTTCCCTCCATCATGGTTTCATGGAGGAGAATGATCACAGGTTTAAGGCTAACGATCATTCGCTTGAGAGATTTTATTTAATAAGAGTTCCGTAACCCCCTCGTGTTAAAGGAGACTACCAACATCAGGGGATCTTAGCTTGGGCCTTCCCTGCTCTAAGGGACCTACTAATTGTCGCTTGTTTACCATTATTCACCTCTAACTCAGCTTGGGATTTGGCTATCGAGATAAGCGAATTCCTTCCCAAAGTGACTTTAGGCACCTTGTCTAACGCTAACCCATCGGTCGACACTTGTTCCTTTTCATCTTGCATTTTCAACTGCGTGCTATAAATTTTGTGTTTTATCCAAGAAGGGGGGTCCTTTGTCACCTTCTAGAAAAAATCCACCTTGTTTACGACGTTCTCCGGGCTATCACAAATGTCATTGATCCTCTATGCACTTATGGGTGTCACCACCTTGATTTGAGAACTCGTGAGAATACTCCTTGAAGAGGTCTGGTCTTATAACAAATTGTTTAAGGTATTGACAAAAGGGAGATTTTCTTTTTTTTTGGGGGGGTTTTGGCTTACCAGGAGACAAACCTAATCCCGTTTCTATATAGGTTTATCCTTGTTCACCACCTTTTTTTTCTTCTACTGTGTTCATTTCTCCACTATGTACATCCTTTTTAACCCACTATTTTTTGAATTGCACATGTCTTCTTCCAGGGTTTGGACAATCTCTTGCAATATGGCCAACCCTTCTATAAGAGAAGCATCGGAAGGGGATCTTCTAGTAGTCCAACCTTTGCCTCCACGAGCTCCTGTGAAGATCCAGTAGTATTTCTTTGAACAATCCATCATGTAAGTCGATTTCAATTAAAATTTTGGCATGCCTTCTGTCTACTTTCTTCTCCCAGTTTTCCTCCATCGATATGAACTTACCAATTTTTCCTCCTATTTCCTCTAGAATTTCCTTCTTCCAGAACATCATAGGGAGGCCAGGTAAGATCGCCCATACTTGCTACACGTTCTTTGGTTCTCTTTTTGCTTCAAAGTCTACCTTCCATTTTTTGAATATCAACCCCGAAGGTCCCCATTGCCATGTATTACTTAGTAGCTTTTGTCTTTCTTCCTCTGTATTAACTCGAAATAGGATCCATCCACGAGATGGTATATGGAAGGTTGGTAATTGCTACAAATGAGGGCTCTAGTTTTCTTCCATCCACCTACGTAGTGCAACTTCGCTGATAGTTTTTCCATAGAATCATCCTACCAGGGACAATGAAAGATAATCAAGTATTTCTATTAATGCTATATCCTTACCCACTGTTAGAGAAGCTGCGATTTTTTTTGCTTTGGCTCTTGTACGCCTTATTCCTTTATAATTGCCACCTCTTTTAGTCATTAATGAGGTATCATCCTTCCTTCTTGGAAACCCGAGCTTCGACGTTTCGAGCATGGAAGGTGATCTCACTTCCTGTTGGGAATATTCAACCTTTGATGAATACACATAAATTGGTATTCCAGGTGAGTTGGAGTCATAGTATACCTCATCTATCATCATTGTGTACATTGTTTTCCGCAGTTCAAAACTTTATTACAAAAAAAATAAAAAATTTCCTGCTCCTTTTCATGTTCGTCTTGCACTGTTTCCCTAATTGCAGAGCTTCCCCCCTCACACACACACACACACACACACACACACACATATATAATATGATGGTGCATCTAGATTTTGTGAATCACGAAATGGATATGGAACTGGATAAGCACCTGTCTCTATGCCTCGTTCTGTTATTGCTGCTTCATTACTGCTTGATTAAGTAGCGAGTTATTTACATGCATACAGAATAAACTACTGGATCAACAGAATTCACTGAACTAACTGCATAATCAACGACTGCTTAATTTACTTACTCAATAGAATAAACTCTTGGATCGATATTAACTGCTACTACTTTTCAATAGAATAAACTACTTGGATCAAGATTAATTGATGCTAGTATTATCACATATAAGTAGTATTGGTATTATGTATTCATATAACATAATGTAACATATGCGCAATTTTTTTAATTGAAAAAAATGTGACCCAAAAATCTTAATATCACTTAAACAGGAGTGATACACTCACTGCAATCATTTCTTCCCATATGAATAATATCGTTATTACACTTTAGAGTATTTTTCTAAAATTTAGATGTTAAAATAAAAATAAAAGGGCAAAGTAACTTTGAATATCACATTAAAACAATTGTGAAAATATGCATACATTGTGGTGCTCAACAGAGAAACAATTCAATCATAGAATGCAACGCTGGAATTCTTATTATGTTGCAACGATCAAACACGCCTTCCATTAAAATTTTCTTCCATTCTTCCTCCGTTCTCTATTTCCCGCTGGAGGTGTGTACCACAATTACCATATCAAACGCTATGCCTAAATTCTGATCCAGATTCGTCGTTTTTTTCTCATCTTTATCGTCCGTATCTAGCACCATTTCTACTATGATAACCTTCCCCTTATCCGGGATGGCCTTTATGCACTTTTTCAGTATTCTTATGCACTCCTCGTTGCTCTAGTCGTGCATGATCCACTATATTAATTGGCGGGGGAAAAAATTCAGTAAATATAATGTGCTCTCAAGCCATATTTCATATTACAATATTGTTATTCAATCACAAGGTGGCCGACTCACCTTCATGAATATTGCCTCGGCAGGCGACACAGTTTTGAACATGTCTCCTCTTTGGTGCTCGGTTTGGAACATGTCTCCTCCCTGGTGCTATGTATATGAGTGTTGAACACCTACACAGAAAGATATAGCTAGCAAGAGATAACACAAATTTCAAAACATAAAATAATGGAAACCACAAAAAAGGAATGAAAACATTCTCTATTGATATGTGGAAAGATTACTATACTTAATCTCTACCCTGATTAATGATAAATGAGGAAACATGCTATAGTGGTGGTCTAGAGAGATCTAATGCATGTCATCAGTTACGGAGTGAACTGACACCAAGGCCGTCTGTTATCACCTTGCAATTTTCCTATGGTCGTGGTAAGAAGTCACAGGGGTAACCATTTCAAACCAATCTTTAGACTGTATTCTAGCCAATACAATCAGAGAGGGATCTCTCTTTGTCACAAGAACAGTCACATATACATTTGGATTTAAGCAAGCATCCAAAAGGCTAGATTTATGAGGGGAACATGATATTTGCAAATTTAAAAATGGTGAAATAGACAGACAAGAAATACCATTGGGAAATGGAGTCACAACTTGTAAATATTCAAGGGGATTACAACAATAATGAGTGGTGATTTTCCTATGAAATCTGAGACAACGTGGTTATTATGTTCAGTCAAATTATCTTGAAGTGAGGATAGATGGAAATGAGGAAAGAGCCCAGTGAAAACTAGAGGCATCTATCAAGGATGAATCTCTGGGAGCACCTTTAGAAGAAATATAACAGGGACAATAACTGAAAAAAAGCACTTATTTGTGGATGAACTCTATCACAATCATTACCAACACACAACAAATATGATTTATGATGGAAGGAGTGTTATGAAAAACGAATTCCCAACATACAACCTAGAAATTTATTGGCATAAAACACATACATGAAAATGGAAACATAGGAAACACAGAATGAAGAGGAAACAACTGGATGAATATCAGAAAACTCAGAGAATACTTTTCATTAAAGCTTCCAAGAAAATAATAGAGCTACAAAACCCGGGCACTTAGGCTTCTGAATGAAAATTTTCAACCCCTTCTTCCTCTATCGAGCGTACATTTATAGTTTCATGGGATCCCAAGACCAACCTCGAAACAAAACTGAATTTAGTTACAAAATTTGGAATCAATCTCGAATCATTATTTCAAATCCTAACAAACTCCTGAGGTGGTAGATTCACCATGAATAAAATAGGAGATGTGAGGTAACATACATGTTGGATCAAAATGGCAACGCGATGTCTGGGATGCAGGCTCGCTTGATTTGCAAATGATGTTTTAGATCACTTCTTAACGGTTTTACTCTCCCTAGCGAAAAATACAACATTGAATTTGTCCATGATCCAAGTTCATTTCGCACCTGCACTGATCCTTTTCCTCCTTGCACCTTTGATTATGCAAACTGAACCACATCTGTAGATCTGAGCTACGGGAAATATCAAGCATTCCATGATGCGGCACATACACGATTTCATGATCCTTCACCTTGTTAACCTTTGCACATATTTCTATCATGAAATCGACGAGGATCGTAGATCCACTCATCGCCATGATATTCGCTGTCCAAAATGTGGGGTCCTACCAGATTTCATAGCGCCTCCTCCTGTTAAACTCCGTGCACTTTCTCATCGTGAAATAAATCTAAGCCATTGATTAGGTCCCTGTCAAATATTTGTTGTCCAGAGGTGCGAGGTCTACCCATATTTTGTGGCCCCCGCCATGTTTTATCCTCCGTGCATATTGCGTTCGCGAAACGAATCACCCCCATAGATCCGACCCGCTCAAGATTGAGGCCATCAGAATAAGTGGACCCTACTAGATTTGGCAATCTTGAAATAAGTTATCCTTCGGTCATGTTGCCACTGCGAAATCCGTCCCAACCGTAGATCTTCAACACTCCTATATCATGACCATTGAAATCTGAAGGATGTAATAGATTTCACAATTCTCCACAACTTATTTTCCTGCTACGAAATCCTTTTCATCTGTCGATCTATTTTACCTTCTCATCTGACGGTCGATCCTTTGCTCCCTTTATCCTTGCCCCACTAATGTTAAACTTCCTTTAAAACCGTGCATCTTTTCCTCGACATATATTTAACAATATTTGATTTTATCTGCGGTGTATCTACGCCATTCATTTTCACCACCTCATAATCTGTAGGACCTGATCTACGCTTTTCAAGGTCCTATAACAAGAACTTTTTTCAGACCTTGCTCCTCATTTTGATTGGCCTACTCCCCTGCCAAATGTTCAACCCAAAATAGTGCTAACCCAAATGCAAAATATCTACAAGATTTAGCATTGGTGCTAACTAGGTACTAACAATGGCTCCAACTCGGGGATGTTATCCTCCTTGTGAGGTAGCAAAGAAATCCATAGACCAAGTGCCTTATCCATTGGGATGGTCCCAATATTTCTTGAAAACTTAAAATTTTCTCCTGGTGCCTGCAACTCCATATCTGTCTAAAAAGAAAGAACCAAATGACAGCTTCTCTTGGGGACCTTACTGCCTTCATCTCGGGATTTAAGTCCGTCAGAGAGATATCCACACATGCGATGTTAAAAATAAAATGGTATATACAATGGCATGAAACTAAACTCACTTTATAGAAAATAATGTTTGAGGAGCCTCCCATTTACAGGCGCTCTATATACTAGACCACCCTCCATCTCGTCCAATACATAGGCATTCTTTCCTCTGAAGGATGTAATTTTATATGGGCCCTTCCACATGTGTTCAAACTTACCATGCTTTCCTTTGTCGTCATGTGGTGCATGCCACATCAAAACTACATCTCCCAACTAGAAATGATCAGGCTTCGTCCTTCTGTCAAATATTTCTTTCATTTTCTCCTGGAACTTCTGATTTCTGTCAAATAACTGCTCCCTCTACTGCTGTAGTTCAATCATCTGATACATTCTCCTCTGAGTTGGATGTGTTTATGTTTCCTCTTCCTGTAGAAATTTCATCACTGGAAAGCTCATGGAACTAGGAAAAATCACTTCAGTTCCATTAACCAGCTGGAAAGGTGAGGTTCCTATAGACTTCTTCACACTAATTCTGTTAGCCCACAAAGCATGGATTAGCTTTGTGTGCTCAGCTTTCTTGTTTTCCTGCAATAGCTTGTTGATGATTCTCATGAGGCTCTTATTTGAAGATTTTGCTAGCCCATTTCCCTAGGGATAGTAGGTTGTGGAATGTCCCAACTGTATGTGATATTTGAAACAAAATTCCACCATCTTCTTAGACTTGAATGCAGGAGCATTATCGGTGATTATCTTCCTAGGAACCCCAAATATTGACAGGATATGCTCCTCCATAAACTGCATGAAAACAATCTTGGTAGCTTGTCTTATGGGGATGGCCTCGATTTATTTAGTGAAGTATTCTGTGGAAGTGAGGATCCACCTGTGCTGTCCTGAGGAATGCAGATTTATATCTCCAATGAAATCTAGCCCCCATTACTAGAAAGGGGCTTCAACTTGTATGGGTTTCAAAGGAAATGGTAATAGCTTCCTTCTCCCATCAACGATATGACAGTTGTGGCAGGAAACAACTTTATTATGAGTATCGGAGAAGATGGTGGGCCAATAGAACCATGCCCTCATGATTTTTTTTACATTGGCCTTCCAATAGTGATGGACTCCACATTCTCCTACATGGAATTCCTCAATGAGCCTCTTTGCCCCCTGCTCATCCACACAGTTCAACAACACCCCTCTTGGATCCTTCCAATACAATCTTCCATTCAAGATGCATAACCTATATGCTTTCTACTTGAGAAATATTTCACTTGTCCTGTCCATGCCTTGTGGGGCTTCCACATTTTGTAACACAAAAATGATATCAGTGTACCACGGGGATGACATAAAATGCTCACCTACTAAAGGACCTGGTTGTTTCTGAAGAATTTTCTCTTCCGCTAACAATTCAATGATCATGTGCAGGTTGAGAGAATCATAGTTGGACTGGGCCATAATCTTGGCTAATTATTGACCTTTAATCAATTTTGTGCGCTTGATCCCCAATTCATACTCAAGCAGGAATGCTAACCACTTTCTCCTTCATCCCTTAGGATCAGTTTGGGTCAGAATATCCTTCACAACGCTGGTGGCGACATGAGAAAGGATATGGGAATGTAGGATGTATACCCATAAATTCTTTAAGGCCTACACCAGAGCATAATCTTTCTTATCCAAGATATTATACTTCAGGGGAGCATCTCTTAGAGTCTTGTTGTAAAAATCAATGGGTTGTTCATGTCCCTCACGATTCTTTTGCAGCAATACGCCTGCCACTATGTGCTCTTAGGAAAATGAAAATATGAGGAAGTCTTTAGAAAATCCAAGGCTTGCAAGCATAGGTGCTTCATGGATATCCCTCTTGATATCCTTAAAGGACTATTTGGATTCGAGAGTCCACTTGATTTCTTTATCATTTCCCATCATATCAGTTATATACTTCATTATTTCCGAAAAGGCAGTCAGAAAATTTACCTTTCCCAGAAAGGAGTGAACCTCTACCTTATTTCGAGGGAGCTCAATTTTTCTGATCACCTCGAACCTCTTCAGATCTATCTTGATGCCTTCCTAAGAGATTATATGCGCCAGCATCTTCCATTCTTTCATATAAAAGAATGACTTTTTTGGATTCAGGAAGATGTCGAACTTTCTGCATTTTCGGAACATTCTCAATAGGTGTGCGGCATGTTCTTCATCGTATTTGGAAAAAACATTGATGTCGTCCAAATAGATGACCAATTTTTTTAAATTTTCATTGGCGAAGGCTATGTCCATAGCCCGCTAGAAAGTTGCTCCTGCATTCATAAGCTCAAATGGCATTTTAATGTACATGAAAGTGCCCCAGGTTGCGGTGAAGGTCGTCTTCTCTTGATCCTCTGGGTGCACCACAATCTAGTTATAACCTGAGAAGCCATCCAGAGTGGAGATCCTCTGTGAACCCACTACTCTCTGCAAGATATGGTTCATTTTGGGAAGTGGGTAATGGTCCTTCAAATAAACTCTATTCAAGTTCCTGAAGTCAATGCATATTCTTATTTCCCCATTCTTCTTCCTAATAGGGACCATATTTTCCACCCATTGTCAGAATCTGAGGGCCACAATGATTTTGGACTCAAATAAATCCTTGATCTCCTTTTCTATCAGGGGAAATAGTTCATGATTCATCCTTCTCAGATTCTGTTTGAAAGGAATCTCGTCCTTCTTGATTGGTATGGTATGTTGGATTATGCTTGTATCATAGGCCTTAAGGTCACTATCGCTCCAAGCAAACACATCGGAGTATTGTGTCATCAGTGAGATGTATTTATGCTTGGCCTTAGATGAGAGGGTTCTTGATATATTGATGACCTTAGATTGATATTCCATCCCAATATTTACATCCTCAACATCTTCACATCTTGGGACTATTTGAGGTTATTTAGCCACATCATTAGGATCAAAAATATTTTCTAAAGGGACTAGACCCCTGGGGATGGAGTTAATTTTCAGTTGCAAGATCTCCTTGCCACAGAGGTTGTTCACATATTCTTGCTGTCCATCGACCTCCTGTAACTTTTGATCCCAAGCTTCTTTAGTTTTGCCACCATCGTCATATTCAACAAGAGAAACCTCCTCCTTTCGGGACATTTATTTGGGAGAAGCAGTATGGATTTGCGAGGGGGATTGAGTGGGAGAAACCTCCTCTAGAAGCTCATTTTCTTCATCAACAGTCAATCCATCAAACTCCCCAATGAGAGTGAGGAACTTCTGGATTCGCTTGTCATCTTCGAATACTTGCTATCTTTTCACGTTATCTGGGACAGAGTCCCTATGCCTAACTTCGACTTCATATTTCCCGTCAGGGTGCAAAGGGACCTTGAAAGTCACCGTAGAAGTGGCTAGCGAATCAACTATGCAATTTTGTAATCTGGGGATCAGATTGAGATTACATTTTTCAAAGCATTCTATGAGGTCCCGTGCAACATTTCTATAGCTCCTCATCCTGGGATGTCTGGCCTGATATTTACCTTTCATTTGTTTAGTCACTAGCTCAGAATCCACATGTATCACTACCCTCCTAAATTGGAAATCCTTCAGGATCTGAATGGATAACAACATAGCCTCATATTCTGCCTCATTGTTTGTACAATCAAATGAAATCTTGTAAGATTAATTCAAAGCTCTCCCTCATGGGAGTCTCACTTACACTCAGACTCCTGCCCCATCTCTGCACGCTGCCCCGTCAAATCTTACATTCCACACCCATTCCAACTCCTCTTGAGCAGGAATGAAGGCAACGTTCTGTGAACTGTAGCTGTCTTCGTCCCTTTCTGTGAAAAAAATGGCAGATCCCATCTCCGTGTCCAAAGAATATATGGGATGATTGTGTGGCCTATCAGCGATGGTCACCATGTATGCAAACTTTTTCTCTATGAAAATCCTTCTCTGTATCCAGAAGACATGGATAGTGGCATATGACATGTCCATTTAGAGGGCACCTTTGAGCTTGGATGCCAAATATCTTGACAATAACATTCCGAACTTCGTAGGGATGTCAGCCACAACTACATCCATAACAATGGTTTTGGTATGGATCTAGGATAAAGAGATGACCAAGTCTTTGATAAATCCCAGGAACTTGAATTTATTAGAATAAAAGGAGAAGATATATTTGTAGGGTCTGGTCACTTCTAATCCCAGTTCATCCATGATTCTTCTGGGCATCAGATTGTGAGAGGCCCCTGAATCAAGCATGGGGTTTTGCAGGATAGCATTATGGATGTTTAGGATGAAATAGAAAGGGGGGAATTCTTCATCAGAAGGCTCATCTACATGGGGTCCAAACAGAATGGTGGGCCTATCATCCTGAAGATTCAAGGAATCTGATATGGCAGAGATTTCCCCTAGGGGTTTTAGTACTGTGGCAATTTTGGAGTTGTATTCAGAGTTTTTCAATAATTCAGTAAGGGGGACATATATCTTGATCTTGGCAATTTCAGCCTCCAGGATGAAAGAAGTTTGTCCCTTATCGACACTTCTTGGATTATCTTCTCTTCTTCCCTTCCCTTTGGGCTCTGGAACATTCTTGGAGCCCTCCTTGGAGGGTGTTTCACATTTAGGATTGCTGGCAAGGGCCTTGTTTCCTGTGTCTTTATTTCTTATGACATGGAAGTCTCTATTTATCAGGATGATATGTCTATGCGCATCTAGGACATCGAGTTGATATCCTATCCTGAATTTCTCTGTCTCGTTCAGGGGAATCTCTCCTCTTTCAAGACAAACATTGTCATGTTCTTCTTTGGTCAGAAAGGTGGTGGGAGAGTCAGTGTCTAGCTGATGGATTTCATTTTCAGCTTGATCTTCACCATCCTAATCCACATAATTCTCTTGAAACAGAGGCATGTCAGGAGGATCGAGAGGGTTTCATTGGTCTCTCTTCCTGTTCTGGAGAACTTGTGGCCTTCTATAATTCCAATTCCTATTCTGCTACTCTTGATTTTCCCTGGGAGGCGGTCTACCATCCACAGAGAGTCTCTCCATCATCCTTTCCATGGTTCTCAACATCATCTCTACTCCAACATCTTGTGAGCTAGAGATATAGGGTTGTTCAGGTTATTTATCTTTTCTTCTCTCCCCTTTTTCTCCTTCCTCTCTTCTCCATTCTCCCCCATCTTTTCTCCATTCCCCCTCCTCTCTTCTCCTCTCTCCATCTTCCCTTCTCCATTATCCCTTATCCCTTTTATTCTTTCTTGCAGTAGTCAGTTTCACCTCCACCTCCATGGCATCTTTCATCATATATGCCAAGGAGGCTGATCTCCTTTCACTTCGCCACAAGGTAAACTCGTTGTCGAAAGCTTCATCACATTGGAGTTGCGCAGAACCAATGGGAGGTTTGAATTGGGCAGGAATGGCATTGTATACCTTCACAAACCTGTCAGAAAACTCTTGGACAAATTCTCTCTCTCTCCTCCTCATGGAATGATATTGAGAGAGATATTTCTTAGGGTTCTTATTGTCTGCCCACTTATCCTTGAAAGAGACTTCAAAGGCTTGATAGCTTATGATAGAGTCATTTGGAAGGTTTTTGTACCATTTTCTTGCCTATCCCACTAGACTTTGAGCAAATAACCTGACCTTGACATCATCATGGTCCACTTCCTCTAGGTCTATCCAATCTAAAAACCATCCCAAGTGCTCTTCAACTTAATACCCCCTCTCCCCATTAAACGGTTTGAGACTTTGGGAGTATCCTAGAGGAAGGTCGTGAAGAGAAGCAAGAAGACGAAGAGGAGCAAACCTATTTTCCATTCTTGGAGGTGAAACAAAGTTTACAAGGGGGACTAAGAATGGTGGAACATAAATTGGTAAGCTGTGAGGAACTGTAGGAATGTGGGGAGTTGTTAAACTGGAGGATGAATGTTGATTAGGATTGGAAACAGTGGGAGGAAAATCAGTGGCAACATATTGCTTTATGACAATGGAATTTAACAAGGTAGATTCAACAGTAAGAGTAGGGAACTCTGGGTCGGGAAAGTATGGGAAATCCCTTCCTAGAGTCTTTGAGGTCCGAGGTGACCAGGAAATGTGGGGGAAATAAAATGCAGAGGTATCAGAGACCATGTTAGAGAGGTCGGACTTAGATTTAGTTCTAGGGAAAGCTAGTCCAAACTCCTCATTGCAATGTTTAGATATATAGTTAACAGAGACACCACCTTCAACAGGGAAATAAATAGTTCTGACTAACCTTTGCAACCTATTGGCCCTTTGAATCAGACTCTCTGGATCAAAGATTTCTTGGAAAGATTCTGCATCAGGATTTCTCCTCGTGTTGGTTATTTTGGCCGTCAATATTTCCCAATGGAGTCACTTTCAAAATTTGTGTGAAGTTGGGAGAGCATGTACAACCAATTTTGTGTCTAAGATTAGCTGCTCAACCAGGTCATAGAGCTAAGACAATATTGTTTTCCCAAGGAGACAATAGTGATTATCCCCGAAAACGGTGCCAAGATGTTATCACCTTGTAATTTTCCTATGGTTGTGGTAGGAAGTCACAAGGGTAACCATTTCAAGCAAATCTTTAGACTATATTCTATCCAATACAGTCAGAGACGGCTCTCTCTTTGTCACAAGAACAATCACTTATACATTTGGCTTTAAGCAAGCATCTAGAAGGCTAGATTTATGAGGGGAACACGATATTTGCATATTTAAAAATGGTGAAATAGATATACAAGAAATACCATTGGGAAATGGAGTCACAACCTGTAAATATTCAAGGGGATTACAACAATAATGAGTGGTGATTTTCCTATGAAATATGAGGCAACGTGGCTATTATGTTCAGTCAAATTATCTTGAAGTGATGATAGATGGAAATGAGGAAAGAGCTAGTGAAAACTAGAGGCATCTATTAAGGATGAATCTTTGGGATCACCTTTAGCAAAAATATAACAGGGACAATAACTGAAACAAAGCACCTATCTGTGGATGAATTCTATCACAGTCATTACCAACCCACAACAAATATGATTTCTGATGGAAGGAGCGTTATTAAAAACGAATTGCTAGAATAAAACCTAGAAATGTATTGGCAGAAAACACATACATGAAAATGGAAACACAGGAAACACAGACTGAACATGAAACAACTTAATGAATCTCGTAAAAATCAGAGCATACTTTTCATTAAATCTTCCAAGAAAATAAAAGAGCTAAAAAACCTGATCACTGAGGATTCTAAATGAAAGTTTTCAACCCCTTATTCCTCTATCAAGGGTTGATTTATAGTTTCATGGGATCCCGAGACCAACCTCGAAACAAAGCTGAATTCAGTTACAAAATTGGAATCAATACCGAATCATTATTTCAAATCCTAACAAACTCCTGAGGTGGCAGATTTGCCATGATTCATGTATAAAATAGGAAATGTGAGGTAACATACACGCTGGATCAAAATGGCAATGCGTCGTCCGGGATGTAGGATCGCTTGATTTCAAAATGATGTTTTAGAGCTCATCTTAACGGTTTTACTCTCCTCGGTGAAAAATGCAACATTGAATTTGTCCATGCTCCAACCACGGGGGCGTCACTTAGGGACCAATATGATATCACGTCCGTTCATATTGGGGGGGTTAAAATAAAAAAATAAAAAATTAATATATTGGGGGTATATTAGGGGTAATTAGGGTTTTTTTTTTACTATATAAATACCCAATATGCTGGGGTATTTTTTATTCAACATTTTCACTTGAGCGCTTCACCAGTCCTGCCTGCTAGGTTCCTGTGCTTGCGATGCCTATGCCTGCGAGCTCTTTGCTGGTGGTCTGAGGTCTGAGTGTGCCTGTGCCTGCGAGCTCTTTGCTGGTGGTCTGAGGTCTGAGTGCACCTGCGGTGCCTGTGCCTGCGAGCTCTTTGCTGGTGGTCTGAGGTCTGAGTGCACCTGCGGTGCCTGTGCCTGCGAGCTCTTTGCTGGTGGTCTGAGGTCTGAGTGTGCCTGTGCCTGTGAGCTCTTTGCTGGTGGTCTGAGTTTTGAGTGCACCTGCGGTGCCTGTGCCTGCGAGCTCTTTGCTAGTGGTCTGAGGTCTGAGTGTGCCTATGCCTGCGAGCTCTTTGCTGGTGGTCTGAGGTGTGAGTGCACCTGTGGTGCCTATGCCTGCGAGCTCTTTGCTTGTGGTATGAGGTTTGAGTGCACCTGCACCAAGATGAGGTGCACTTTCGAAAGCTAAGAAGCTGTTGCAGAGGGTGTTTATTCACCGTAGCAGCGTTTTTTGGAAAACGAGGGCGTTTATTCACCGTTTTGTGGTCGTGGGTTTGTGGTGGGTTTCTCTGGTGCTGGAGGAGGCACTTTGGAGAGCCATTGCATATCATTATTGGAGGTACGCTGTAGTGTGTTTAATATTTGATTCCTAAACTCTCCATCCTTACTGATGCAAGCACCACTTGCTTTGTCTAAGGAGACCCTCGATTCCAGAATATTTCGTACTGGAATCTACCCTAAATATGGTCCTTCACCATTTTTTAACTCTTTGAACTCCGCTCTATTCACCATTGTCGATATTTGTCTGCTCTGCTTCCTGTCGGTTCTTTCCAACGCACAACCCCTGTTCATTTATCTAGTCATTGTCCTCCTCTGCCAGACCGCAAATATTCAACCTGTAAATAAACATACTTTCCTCTAGAACGCACAATCACTCAATTTACAGAGTGCCTCTTTAAGTCTCAGATAGATTTCTACAACTAGAAATTCACTCAGAATCTCTCCCTAGTAATTTCACAGATAGATATACAAACATACATATTTACTCTGTCTCTGTTGGTAATAACTCCCGATTCTAAAATGATTATTCAAATGCAAATGCCTATATTTATACATTTCATGAGGCGGTTGATTACCAGCCTCTTCGCCTTCCTAGCTAT
>LPNX010183340.1:6113-50729 GCA_001517045.1 Pseudotsuga menziesii
CATTTAAAGCATTGTTGCACATAATGGATGTCATGTGTCCGGTCATCACTTATTTGGAAGTGACTTTCTTTCAGTATCACACGTTTATCTTCATTGCTATCTTGCCCATGTCGATATGTGATATGCACCATTATGCTCACCTGCTCTGAGTGATAATATTGACTTTGTATTTCATTTTGTGGTTGTAGGGTGTAATTTTCCACAAAGTCAACCACTGATAGTATTGTTTCGAGAGGGAAGGTGTCCCGACATATTCTGAATTACTCATCTTGCCACCATGCCATATCGACATGTTGAATGTACTATTGGATCTTTCCACGAAACTCTGGAATAAAATCACATATTCGCACCTGGTACATGGATATTAATATGTCAATAAACCACATAAAAAAATGTGTACATGAATATTAATATGTCATTATTCAACAATTTACCTGTGAAGTCGCCAATTTAATCTTCCTGCTTTCTTTCCCATCGTGTAGCTGATATGTCTCATACTTATAGTTCTACTTCTTGACAATTGCATTCCCAAATGCTTGATATTCACTTTCATGGATGCAATGAGACCATAATGATAGGCCACCACAATTGTTGCAAGAACCGTCTACACATTGTTTTAAGTAATGTGTTTTCCCATCTTGCCTCAAACACATTATGCTATGGATGAAATCTTTGGATGACATTGGCGGTACTGTACTTGAGCATTCCTACACATTGTTAGGATGCAAAAAATGATGTATATGTGCAAATGTATGGTAATATAGGTCAAACTCTATGTGGTATCTATAACAACAAGTGTTCCGGATGGTATTGATTCTAACATACCAAGGCTTGCATTTTTCAAAAGATCTTTGCCCGATCCTTAGCTCTACGTGGGCAACTTTAAACATCTCGAACAGTTGAGTTTGTGTCATGTCAAGATAATGGTTGACATGAGGTTCATTGTTTCTAGAACCCCTACAATGTTTTAACACATCCTTCATTTTAGAAGAAGGCCTAGGGTTATGATTCCAAAACGTTTGCACTAGGCCCTTCACTGCTTCGACTAAATTCATGTCTTTGCGAGGCAACCTACTACTAAATGCCCATAATGCTTCCATTTGTCCCTCTACATCAAGGTTGTCTCTTCTTACTGAATATTTTTTAAGTGTCTTTGGATGTAAAGGCATAATTTGTGATGTGCATTTAAGTAAACGACGTTGTCTTGTGGATCTATATACAATTGATTCAACCAATACACGATGAGCCACATTACAGTCTTGTGAACAATTGTTTTTACCAATCAATGTGAATGCAACAGCAAGAGATTTAACAATGTGATTACTTGATTCGATATTTTTCATTGTTGTTATGCCTAAATTTCTTCTAACAGTTGCCATCTTTCTAGATTTAAGCAAAGCTAAAAACAATTGGCATTTACCAGCTTCGGATTTGCTATCAAAATATTGTTTCATTAGTTGAGAAAAATGACGAAGGATAGTGGGTTTAGCCACCTTACCTTCCATGGAAGTCAATCCGCTCTCGTCCACTTGTATTCATTTAGGAGTTCTCTTTCGTTTTGATACAAAATTTGTTTCCGTTTGAAATGATGGAGTGACGTTTACATCCACTACAGGTTGACAACTTCGATTAGGAGATTGAACCACTGACCATGGTTGTTGCTGAGTCACATTTGCATTGGGAGTAACATAATTATTGAACTCTTCACAAGATTTTCTGTTTACTAATGGATCAATAATATCAACTTCCATATAACCAACTTCCTTTAATGTTGCATTATCTTCCTCAGCCTCTACTTCAGGTATCTGTTGAGGGGGAATGGGAATTATTTGCTCATGTAATGAATGCCGATGATTTCTTAAATCTTTCCTCGTTTTTTCTTTTTTTATTTTCTACTTCTTCCGGTGTAAGCACCTTCCTTGCTGACTTTCGACCTATATTACATATATTCCCCATTGAAATCCACCCAAACCTATACAAAACTATGGAATTATGTAAGTAATGATTAAATTGCACGTTGAACAGTTCTCAGTGCGCGGGTTCAGACGAATTATGTCTTTTGATACAGTAAACATGGTCCACAGCACACAACCCAACATTTTTTATACAACACATATCACATATGTGATATAACGCACCTCCAATATATCGCATATGCGATATTGATACAATGCTTTTTAATTAATGGGTAGGTTTTTTACATGATCTCCAAAACGCATGTGCAATATATCGCATATACGATTTAGTGCACATGTGATTTAGTGCTCACTAAATATGCAATTTACATTTATCTATGCTTATCAAATATTAAAATATTAAATATCAAAAGCATTTCAAACTTGGACTGAAATATGTTAAACTTCTATAACGAATAGTATGACTATGACGATGATGATTATGAGGATGATGATGACTATGATGGTGATGATAATGATGATAATGGTGATGATGAGGATGCTGACTATGATGATGATGATGAGGGTGATGATGATGATGATGACGAGGATGAGGATGATGATGATGATGATGATGATGATGATGATGACGATGAGGATGATGATGAACAATGATGGTGATGAGGAGGAGGATGACCACTATGATGATGATGATGTCCATGAGGGTGATGATGATGATGACCATGATGGTGATGATGAGGATGAGGGTGGTGATGAAGACGATGATGAGGATGATGATGATGATGATGATGACGATGACAATGACAATGATGATGAACAATGATTGTGATGAGGAGGAGGATGATCACTATGATGATGATGATGTCCATGAGGGTGATGATGATGATGACCATGATGGTGATGATGAGGATGAGGGTGATGATGATGATGATAATCATGAGGATGGTGATGATGATGATGACGATGGTGACGACGATGATGACGATGATGACGATGACGATGAACAATGATGATGACCATGATGGTGATGATGAGGATGAGGGTGATGATGATGATGATGAGGATGAGGATGAGGATGAGGATGGTGATGAGGATGATGATGATGATGAGGATAGTGATGATGATGATGATGAACAATGATGATGATGATGATGATGACGATGAGGATGAGGGTGATGATGATGATGATGATGAAGATGATGACCATGATGATGATGATGAGGAGGAGAGGAGGAGGAGGAGGAGGATGATGAGGGTGATGATGATGATGATGATGATGAGAATGAGGATGATGATGATGAGGAGGAGGAGGAGGAGGAGGAGGAGGATGAGGAGGAGGATGATGATGAGGATGAGGGTGGTGATGATGATGATGATGATGATGATGAACAATGATGGTGATGACGAGGAGGATGATGACTACGATGATGATGATGATGATGATGATGAACAATGATGATGATGATGAGGAGGATGATGACTACGATGATGATGATGATGATGACCATGATGATGATGATGAGGATGAGGGTGATGATGATGATGATGATGATGATGATGATGATGAGGATAAGGATGAGGATGAGGATGACGATGATGATGATGATGATGATGAGGATGAGGATGATGATGATGATGAGGATGAGGGTGGTGATGATGATGATGATGATGAGGATGACGACGACGACGACGATGATGATGATGATAACGATGACGATGATGATGAAGAATGATGGTGATGATAAGGATGATGATGACTACGATGATGATGATGATGACTATGATGATGATGATGATGATGACAATGATGATGATGATGAGGATGAGGGTGGCGATGATGATGATGATGATGAGGGTGGTGATGATGATGATGATGGTGATGATGATGAGGATGAGGGTGGTGGTGATGATGATGATGATGAGGATGATGATGATGATGATGATGACGACGATGAAGATCATGATGAACAATGATGGTGATGATGAGGAGGATGATGACTATGATGATGAGGATGAGGATGAGGGTGATGATGATGATGATGATGATGATGATGATGATGATGACCATGATGATGATGATGAGGATGAGGGTGATGATGATGATGAGGATGAGGATGATAAGGAGGAGGAGGAGGAGGAGGATGGTGATGATGATGATGACGATGACGCTGGTGACGATGAGGATGATGATGGTGATGATGATGATGATGATGACGACGATGATGATGATGATGAACAATGATGATGAGGAGGAGGAGGAGGATGATGATGACTATGATGATGATGATGAGGATGAGGGTGATGATGATGATGATGATGATGATGATGATGATGATGATGATGACAATGATGATGATGATGATGATGATGAGGATGATGAGGACGATGATGATGATGGTGATGATGATGAGGATGAGGGTGGTGGTGATGATGATGATGATGAGGTTGATGATGATGATGATGACGATGATGATGGTGATGAACAATGACCGTGATGATGAGGAGGATGATGACTATGATGATGATGTTTTGGATGAGGGTGATGATGATGATGATGATGATGATGACCATGATGATGATGATGAGGATGAGGGTGAGGATGATGATGATGATGATGATGATGAGGATGAGGATGGTGATGATGATGATGATGATGATGAGGATGGTGATGATGATGATGATGATGATGACGATGGTGACGACGAGGATGATGATGGTGATGATGATGATGATGATGATGGCGATGATAATGATGATGAACAATGATGATGATGATGATGATAATGATGACGATGACAATGATGATGATGACAATGACGATGATGATGAACAATGATGGTGATGATGATGAGGACGAGGATGATGACTATGATGATGATGATGAGGATGACGACTTTGAAACTTTGGCTCTATACATGGATGATGATAAATATTGTTAAGATATATATGCCATTTGACTGAATTTTGGCCATCCATCCTTAATCAAAGATTAAAAGAACCAGACATCCTTAATCAAGGATTAAGAGAACACGATGATGATTAAAAGAACACGATAACTATAACAATGTTGATTAAAGTCACATATCGCCTATCGACGAATCATCACTAGCGTTTTGCAGTGAGAGCGTATGTTGATCCATCGGTATTCGTTCTGGATTTTTTACATCCAAAAGAGCTACCAAACAAGCATTCTCGCAAATTTATAACGTCCTTTGAGCGCTGACATAAATCAATCTTCAATCTCTCTGTTAATGTTGCAAATTTTCCCTTGAAGCTGAATAGATCGAAGGACGGGAGGAATTATTGTTTTCTTGGATGCATAGCCCATGGCTTCGTTCACTGCCCTATTTTCTTGGATGCACGGCCCATGGCTTCATTCACTGTTAAAAAGAGGAATTATTTGTGTCCATCATAGTGTTGTCTAAATGGTATTATAATGGGATAAGGATGCCATTACTCTTTTTTACTCTCGTACCAAATTAGTTAAGCAACAACACATATGCATTATAGCTTTATCATATCGCATATGTGTTATTTTGAAATTAAAAAAATCGGCGGGAATAAGGTTTGGCATTATGTTTGAAAATAGATTCGGACTACCAAACCTATTGGCTAGGACAAATAAACTAGGGCTATTGCTTGTCTTTTAGAACTCTATCAATATGCTCAGTTTAGATGGCGTGTTTTGCTATGACATACACAATATTTTTTATGAAAATCTAGAATATTGTAGAGTACGATCTTACGATTCTGAATATGTAATTTTTTCCTTCAAAACTATGTTTTATTTATTTATAATTATTTCTCTAAATGACACACGTCAGTTTTTGAAAATATATACATTGATTGTTTTTTATATAACTTTTGATTTCCATCACCATTTCCCAATAAAACTATATGGTGCACTAGACGAGATCAAGCTCTATGATCTTATATTTAGAAATCAAGGATTTCATTAATTTTTTCCCCTAAAGTGTTGCACCCACACATAATGTTTTAATTTCAAGCTTTTGTGACTTCAATAATTAATAATAAAAATAATAATTCATGAAAAATTCTGAATAAATAGTGTTACACTAGGTGCATATGTCCTTTATATGTATGCCAGATTTTATCCCAAATTGACAGCATATACCTCATATATTGTTGCACCCGCACAAACATATATGTTAAGATGTGCTGAAAATTTGAAAACCTAATTTCACGGAAACTAATTTTATAATCATTTACACACATTTTCTCTGCATAAATGCTATATATTATGAAATTTGATTCAATTACCTATCTTTTCTCTTTTTACTTCATCTTCAAATAAGTTAGGGAAGTACCCCTAATTGTCACCTAAAGTCAGAGTTTCCCATTTTTTCCAGTATTATGTGGCATTTAAAGTGTCTTTAAAGGAGTCTATGATTGTGCATCAGCCCTTTCCCTATTTAGATTCAGAGATTCTATAATATACGTGGTACCGTATTTGGTTTATTTCAGCTTCTATGGCACACAAGATCTATCGGAGACATGGAATTGGAGTTGGTGATTTCTACAAGATCTATGGTGGAAGCTAGAGAAATGGGGACCTCCCACCGCATTTTTGTAGGAGCCGTAGTTTTGTAGCAAACCATATATTGCAGCAACTGAAGACAAATTGTGGCAAGGAGTTTCTATGGTGACGACTTGTACTATCAAAGATGTTTCGCCTCACGAATTCATCAAGGCTTACACTTCCCATCTCAAGCAAGCGGGGAAGGTATTTACTCGTTTTTTTTTCTATGTTCCACTGAAAGTTCTTTGCATTTGTTTTGGGTATTTTCCAGAATTTTTAGGCTAGAACTTAAGATTATATTGATATTCATATTGATGGTTATCATACATCCCAGATTGAGTTTCCCCATTGGACCGATCTTGTGAAGACCGCCACATACAAGGAACTTGATCCATATGACCTTGATTGGTACTATGTCAGAGCAGGTATTCCAATACCATCCATGAAATAAGTAAATGCATTGTTTTTCTATTCAAATTTAGAGATTCAATAGTATATGTGATACTATCTTTGGTTTATTTTAGCTTATATGGCACACAAGATCTATCTGACACATGGAATTGGAGTTGGTGCTTTTCACAAGATCTATGGTGGAATCCAGAGAAATGGGGCTCGCCCACCGCATTTTTGTAAGAGCATTGGTTCTGTAGAACACCATATATTGTAGCAACTAGAGAAAATGAGCATTATTGAGATGGACCCTAATGGGTGAGTTCCACAACCCTTTTCTTTCTTACTAGGTTATTAATAGTTTCATCAATATTTTAGAACACCGGGTGTTAGTTGTTCACTGTTGAAGTTAATATATATTGTTGAAACTGTTTGTTAGGTTTCATTCTCGTTGTGTTCTTCTATAGTTGCAGGGAAGGGGTGTGCAAAACTTGGTGAAACATTGGTATTTTAACATTTTATTTGTGGTTTTTCTTGGGGTAGACAATCTTCCAAATCTAGACAAACCTTGTTCACATTTTATGGTACTCTTAGAGGATGTCTTACAATCCATTTAGGAACAATGTGGTCCATCTGCCTTGTACAAAGAGTAGAGGAAGAAACAAAGCCTATTTGGAGGCTTTGTATATAGTAGTTTAGTTGCATATGGTCTGGCTGCAAGATGTGTCTTATGGTGGTTTTCAGTTTTTGTATGTGCAAGCTACAAAAAATATTCATGTAAATATCAGTAGCATTGGCAGAATGGATGTATATGTTTATCAATATTCAACCCCATACATGGAAGAAAATGGCAGACCCTTGAAGGGAAATGTTGTTTTCTTTTTCCTATTCCTTACTAAACATCCATAAGACTTGACTTTCATGTTGACAATATTGGTCTAAACTCTGGTTTTAATGATAGTATTCTCTCTACATATAAATATGTTTATTGTTCTATTTTTGTTTTCTAATTTGGTCCATAAGGATTTTTGCATCCCAATTTACACTCTTCAGTCATTTTTTCATGTGTCTCCATTATTAGGCTAAAATTCGTGCTTCAGTTAAAATATTTATTATTTTTAACGCAGGTTATCTTTCCTTTGATTGCAATCACATCTAATGCGTGATAAAAATATATTTTCACTGTAATCATGCTGGATCTTTGTTATTGTGTTTTCTATATGGATTTTTTGTCCCAAGTTAAAAACAATTGTTTGCTTTGTACATGACACTCAATTCCAATTGCATTGAATAAATGAAGACAAGTTCATCCCAAGAGAGGGTTTTTCTATTAAGGAACTTTGAAATCATGGTGTTTTTGGGTATAGATACCTCTTTTATCGCAATAAAACCCCTTAATTTGGAGATGTGTCATAAATTTGATAAAAATAATTTAAGGTCAGGGTGTTTAATCATCATTAGGTTGACTACGTCAAGTGATCCTGACATATAAATATAGGCTTAGGTTCATATTTAGGTCTCATTTTTGTACCTCATTATGTCATGATCTTGTGAGAAACTTAATATAAGAGGCTATATTAGTGTTCAACAATTTTCAATAGTGTAATAGTGAATCCTTTTAAGAGCCAAGTACTCAGATGTTTAAGTGAGTATTGTCTCAGTAATAAGGTTCCCACTTTACACTACATCTCTCATTCACCCTTGTATCCCCTTATAGTTTCTCAATCCAGTGTTTTGTTCCATTCACTATATGGTTGTCTCCCTCATGCTCCTGTCAAGGAACCATCATTTCCTTGACAGTTGTAGGTGTCCCTTTATCAACATCAGCACATCTATTCTAGAGAATGGACCCAAAGGTCCATGTACCTTGGCCTCATAACCATCATTGATGAGTTGCTATGAACCACCCGAGGGGAGTCCTCATTGCCCCTTAAAACAATGGTTTCTCACATGCTCAACATTAGCTACATCATCAGACCATTGAGATTCGTACAATGTATTGATTCCTTCATTATTTGGTTGAAGACCTCAAATATCCTTTGACTCTAGCACATTGGTGAGTCTCTTTGGAACCCTTCCAATATTGTTCCTAGTGATATCCGAGGTGTGTTGGTGACAATGTTTGGAAGCCCTCCATGCTTCCTAGTATATCTAGTTCCAGATGGAGTGCATTGTACCTCCGAGATTTAGACTCCCATTTGTTTGAGTCCTTACAGTTGTTGGACCTCTTTTTGATGTAGCAGAGCATCATTTATTGTGATCTTACATTTATGATGAATGTCATTGTGTTTAGTCCTAGTTCTTTAGATCAGCCATGGTTGGACCATCATTACCTTCCAGATATGGGTCCATCTTGGACACATTTGATGTACAAAATAGTTATCCATGTATTGTTTAGACCCCCTTTGAGCCTCATTGTTTGTATATGTTTAAACATTGATATGAGCATAGGTATGCCTGCCTCATCTGTATATTTGGGATTATATGTACCTCATCCATTTTGAGTGTTGTATCTGTAGGCTCGGTCCTTCTCGACCAAATGAAGCACTTATACTACCCTCAAATGCGAGTATTGTTCTCCACATTACTGTCACACATATTCCCTTGGAAAAGTAAAGAACCTATTATGTCTATCGACCATACGACGAGTTCCCGCCCTCAGATATCAGGAGGCAATCTGTTAACACCAAAAAATGACTCACCATGCTCATTCCCTAGCTATGTCACCCTTTTCTTTATTTTTTCCCACAAAAACCTACACTAATCCACAAAACCTAAAGTCAAAACCCAAATTTGGCTCAAAATCATTATTCCCCCTCCAAAATAGGGAAATATGGCTTAATTCCCTCCAAAAAAAGAAGTTAACTCCCCAAATTATGGATAAATTCCCCAAAAAATATAAAAATAAAATAAAAAAGAGAGAAAATATTGAAAAAAGAAAAAAGGAGGGAAAACTCTAAAATCCACCAAAAACCAAGGGTCAATATTAAGGTTCCTCGAAAACCATGGAGTGAATACCTAGGGAAAAAATTCTTAAACAAGAATTGTGAAGGCCCCCATTTTACACATCCATTCTCACTTGTTACCTTGTTGTCACTTTGTTGAAATTCCACCAGAAAAATCTTGAAGTCCCCATTTGGCTTATAATTTCACCCATATTGACCGAAGCAGCTTGGAGACCAAGAACTCGTTGCTTCAATCATCTACGAGGATCCGCTACTCACAATCATTAAGGTAATCTAACACCATTTGTAAAAATTCCTTTTTAAAAATAAATTGAAAAAATTATTTCCCTCCTTTTGTATGTGAAAGAAAAAAATTAATTATTAGTTTAGCTTTGTTTATTTGCATTTCTTCACATGAGTTAAGTTTATTTTTTCTAATGTTTACTATTATTTATATGCTCATTACTAATATATTACCAAAATTCTCCCCGAGTCTTAGTAGGTGATATTGTTCTCCAACTAGTGTGAAAACCACACTAAATACACGAATATAGCATGTGTCCTTTTGTCAATTACAGATTGGTTATGCAGCACCTTCCACGTAAATATATTGTTACATTTAATTAATCAAACATTTCACGATCGTGTATTATACATACATGTTCATTTTTCAATGTCCATTTTTCTATGTTGGGTTACTTGGTTCTTATATTTTCTCTTTTAATGGAAACGACATAATTTGTTTAATAAATTTATGAACAAACGTGTTATTTTTTTTATACAACAACATTTCAATCAATAGTATGATGTTTCAATCCATATTATGTTGTAGAGTGCATTTAGACACAATTATTATACCTGCCTCAGCAGGTATATTGTAATCATTGAGTTTGACTTTGGTTTGACTTTGGTATTAGTTGCTCACTTTTGATGCAGGTATAAAAAATCAAAATGCTGTTTACAATGTTTAACTTTATAATTTTATAAATAATAATTTTTAATTATAATAAAAATGTATTTATTTGTGTTGTGATTGGCCAATCACAAATGATGTCAGCTTTGGAATTTGTTATCTGGTTTTCAGATGACAAGTGGCAACTATGACATCACGGGATTGTTACGCATGCATTTTCATGACTGTGTCATTCGGGTAACAGCACTTTCGCACCTTAGATTCAATTTGTCAAAACTAAAATTGTATCAACTTTTTAAATGTAATGCAATCAATCAATCACCATGTACAGGGCTGCGATGCATTTGTTCTGATCGATAGCAGCGAAGATAACATTGCAGAGAAGGATGTTGTACCCAACTTGACGCTAAGAGAATTCGATCTGATAGACGATATAAAATCTTTGTTGGAAAAAAAATGCAAAGGAATCGTCTCCTGCGCGGATATTCTTGCTTTGGCAACTCGAGATGCAGTTGTAATCGTAAGTACATAATCCAGTGCGTGTATCCTCGTTCACAGAAAACGATTTTGGAAGAATAAAAGATTGTTCTAGTACTTCCTTCTGAGATTCGCAGAGAACTTTATTCTCGTCGCAAGTATTTGAGCTGCTCACACCAACAGCATCACCATGAAAAATGCTGAATTTTGCAGCAAGAACAGCAATTTCATCTTCCTCAACAGATGCATGTTGATGACGAGGTTCGATCCAGTCGAGACCTTTCAGAGCCTTGCCTTCTTCCATATCCTTACCATGGACCACAGAAATTTGCATCTGGTTTTCGCGAAACAATTCAGTGCCCCGAAGACTTTCAGTGCAGTGATGGAGGTTCTGAAACGAGCTCTCCATCTTATCATTATAAGAAATTTCTAAATCCTCAACGTTTCTAGCAATTTATTCACCGTGCTTCACATCCTTTCCACGGCTATCAATTGTAAGGTCATATTTTCCAACAACTTCATCAATCTTTCCACTTTCTGAAAAGTCCTCAACATTCACATCGTAAGAAATCTCCAATCCTTCGGTATTGTCGTCTGTACCTTGCTGAATTGGAACGTCTTTGTTGTGACTGGGCGGAAAATTGAAGTGACCAGAATGAACCATAGCAGCAGGGGATTCATTTTCGTTCAGATTTACATCACTCTCATTTTTTCTTCGAGATTCTTCTGGACTCCTCGGCCCTGGAGCTGCAGCATAAGCCGATGCAGTAAGAGATACGAATTCCCAATCATGTGCGCGGTTTGTGTTTTTCTCAGAGCCTTTGCTTCCATCCACCATATTTGCAGACTTTCTGACAAATTTTGATCAAGCATGTGCGCGGTTTGTGTTTTCCTCAGAGCCTTTGCTTCCATCCGCCATATTTGCAGACTTTCTGACAAATTTTGATCTATATGCATAACAGACAAAGACGACCATGAATACTATTGTGATACACCTAATTCTCCATGAAAGGCATCAAATTCATCGTCAGAACGGACTTACTGCACCAAGTTAATTGATAAAGGTATCGGAATGCAGAACTGCTCCTCATCTAAACGCTCGAGGAATCTTTGAAGCAATCGGAAAGCCCGAATTCCATAAGCCCTGGGATAATTCAAACGCATACAAATGAGGGTTTCTTATCTCGGTATAGAGCCCATGTTAAGCTTTCTGGACACGATGAACCAATCTCTCCCACCGGCTCAAACAGGTAAAGCCCTCCGATGTGGGTTCGAGACCACTGGCTACTGCCGGTTGCAGTATAACCCTTATTGGGAAATGTCGTGGGCTACACGTACCAACGCGATAGTATAAATGATTTCAAAGAATAAATATTAATAAAATATGAGGAGTAAATCGTCGAGTTTCGAAGCCAACGAGATCCAATTGTGGCATGGCTCTGGCTCAAGTATATCTGTGTGCAGGTTAATTGCAATGAATTTTATTACCGAATGTGCAAATTTTCATTTTTTAACATTAATAAATCTTTTGATTTTGATCAAACATATCCATTCCGTTTAAAACGATTTTTTTATCGTTTTATATTTTATAATCTTTAATTTATTTTTTAATATAAATTAAATTGTTAAAAACGAAATGTAAATTAATTATAATATTTCGATCGATAAAGAAATGCTTGAGGATTTATCTTCACATGCCTTTTGTAAAAAAGAAAAATTATAATATAATATAATTATGTTTATAATAACAACTAAATTTAAAATGTTATATATATATATATATATATATATTCAATGAAACAAAGAGGTGTACATGTACAAATTATGAACTCATAAGATTATTTAATATGATTTTGGAGAATTAAAAATTTTGAATTATTATAGTTATAATATTATGTATTATAAATTTGGATTATTTCAAAAAGTAATAAAATTTTAATGGAAAAAAATTTCAATAATTTTTTTGGAATATGTAATTTAAAAAGTTGATCATTAAAAAGTAAATATATTTTTTTATGATAAACTTGTAAAAAAAATTATATTAATGTTAAGAATACAATTGTTTACGATATTTATGAGTTTTATGATGATGATGATTAGCGTCTATTAAGATGAGTTTTGGTTTATTGGATTTTAAGAAGGGTAATACTTGGTTTACTTTAAAATCTTGTTTCCTATGCTCAAAAAAATTGCCAAGAAGTTTTTCAAACTCGCTATAGTTTTGGCAAGTCACGAGGTTATAAATGTTTGTAATGTAACAAATACTATGAAACTCAAATCTAATGTGGGTGTAATCAAGGCATTCTAAGAGAAAGTGATTTTCATCTTCAACGCTCATAGACTCACATAGATGGCAAACCCTTTCCACCCATGGAGTTTTAGGAATATATCAACGTCCTAAACCCTTTGCACCCATGGAGTTTTAGGAACCGAGTAGCAGTGAGATCGATTACATTCTGCCCTCTGGTTTTCTGATTACATTTTGTATGCATAACATGAGTGACTGAAACCATTACCCATACCTAGGGCGACAACTCGCAAGTACCCTGCACCCTCTCTTCTACATGGCTGTGCAGATTTTTAATTTGAAATGGAAAGCCTTCAAACCTTCAAAAGAATTACTTATCTCTGCGGGTATATTGTGATGATTACACAACATGTTCCACTCTTTTGTATCCAAATTCAGTTCCAGTAACATCGTTCTGATCCATCCACTTCTTGCAATAATGGTCACGGTCCGCTCTCCGTCATAAGCAGGGACGAGCTCGCATGTCGAAAAGTTTATGCCGTATCTGCTCAGCAATTCAAGAGGCGTTGTTGTCAAAACCTTCCATTCCCCAGCACTCGGATTGGCTTCCCAGAAGGCCACTGCGGAAAAATGACTCCACAACAGAGGTAGATGAAATCCCGCGATGACACCTAACAGAAATATGCGACTCTTGTAATTCACAATCCCAATGGTCTTCACCCTTTGGCATTTGGCATACCGTATAACCGATAAGTCCAGAAAAGGCATTTCTTGAACAACTGAAAACTGGGTTTCTGTATTATAACCCACTATCCATCGTGGATATACTTACATAAATTTTTTATAATACAATAATAGTTTGAAGGAAACAACCTTATATAAATATCACAGAATTGATTTTCGGTATCATCTTAACTTGAATTAACTATTGTAAAAAACATAAATGGAGAGTGGAAAGCTTATTATGGGCTTGAAAACAATTGTAAATCAAAAGATCTTTGAATTTTGGATAACAAGGAACTCCTCTTTAAGACTTTAAAGTCACTCATATTATCTTATATAGTGCTGATATTTGGGGTTGTAGCATCTCTAGAGAATTGTGGTATCCTCATCATAGAATGAAGTATTCCCCCCATTAAAAACATGGCAATTCCTAGGCACCTAATGTACAAGAACATCTATTGTTATTTTTTTTTTATATTCAACCTATTACTATTTTCTTGAAACTTTTCTTAAGAGGCAGGTACTTAGCAACTATGTTGCTATTTCCACTTGTTTAAAAAACAAATTATTTTTACTTTTAATACAATTTGAATTACCCAAAATTTAAATAAAAAATAGTTTTATTTTTAATACAATTTAAATTATCTAAAATTTAAATAAAGAATATAATTTTAATATTATTATTTTATTATTTTATTTATTTAATTAATTTTATAATTAAAAAATAAAATTCAATTTTAGTGTATTTAGAATTACATTTAACCTTAAAAAAATGAAAACAATCTACTAATGTATATATTTTCGTATATTTTTTTAGTTGTTATTGTAGTTGTGTATTTATATTTTATTTATAATATTTGATATTCGTTATAGATTTGTGTCTTAGTTGGAGTTAGATAATATGGTATTCTTATTTTAGTTAGGTATTTATATTTTATTTATAATATTTATTAGTTATTATAGTTTAATGTCTTAGTTTTAATAGATATATTTTGTATCATTTATGCGGAAAAATATTATGTATCATTTAACATTTGCAAATTTGTATATATTTACGTATATTTGTTGTTATTGAGGGGTGTATTTATATTTTACTTATAATATTTGATAGGTTTTACAGCTTTATGTCTTAGGTTTAGTTAGATAATATGGTATTATTATTTTAGTTGGGTATTTATATTTTATTTATAATATTTATTAATTATTATAGTTTTATTTTAGTTTTAGTAGATAATATGATATTATGTAAATCATTTAGGGAGAAAAATACAAATTTGAATATATTCATTATATATAATTGCTGATTTTGATTTGGATTATAAATATAAATAAAATAATTTTAATTTATTTAATGCTATATAATATAAATTTATATTAAAATTTAATAGTATTTTTTATTTTATTATTGCATTTTGTTTTATTTTTTATTTATACTTTTGTAAAGGATATTTTTTTAATTTTATTGTTATAAATGTTTTAAAATAATTATCGATCTAAGAATTTGTAGTAGTTTATTTGTTAGACTTTTTTGGTCATTTATTCAACAAATTTATTTTTCCAAAATCTGAATTTTGAAGTGTTTAAATCAAGTTTTTCAATGTATAAATAGATTCAACATCTTTAAATATCTTAATGGTATCTAGATTATGGTACTTTAACAACTACCATATACTTTTTCAAAAATTCCTCTAAAATTTCTATCAAATTCCTCTAAAATTTCTCACATTCTATCCAAAATTTCTAATATTTAAACTAATGCAAAAAATTCACAACCTTTAATTTGTTAGACATCTAAAATTTTAATTAAATTTAAAAAATAATATTAAAACATTGTGATTTTTTTGGAAAAAATCACAAATTTCTAATATTTAAAGTAAAAAATTCACGACCTCTAATTTGTTGGACATCTAAAATTTTAATTAAATTTTAAAAATAATATTAAAACATTGTGATTTTTTTGTTGGTAAACCAGAATTAACATTAAATTTTAGAGATGCTTCCATCATTACATCATATTGACACGGTCTTACACATTAGTTTTTCAATGTACATCAAATCATGAAATAATCATAACCCAACACTTTAACCTTCTTAATTATATAAGTAAATATTTACATAATTTACATTAATACATGTTATAATATAGGTATTTAAGATATAAGCCTCTACCTCTTCGTTTAGTGGAGGGAAATGTTGAAATTTGAAATCATATTCAATTGCTAAACAATTTTTTTTATGTATCTCACATAAAATTGAAAAACATTATGTTAAAAGTTATTGTAAAGTTTTATGTTATTGACTAAGGATGGTTAAGGATTACTGTAATTGGATATTTTATTTATTTAAATAATTAAAAGAGGAGACACATATCCAAACAAGATTGTTGAAGAGTGTTCACTGACCCAATAGGAAGAATGATCTCTATAGAAGGCCAAATGATTGGTGGCAGCAATAACATTCAATTTCTAGCTGTTGCAAGAGAAAACATCCCTAAAATTGTGGTTATGTTCCCTGAGAAGAGGAACTGAGTAGGTGGCTCATTTAATTGCAAAACTGACCCAAAAACCTAGGAAAGCATATATATATATATATATATATATATATATATATATATATATATACACACACCATCGAATTGAGCAGGAGGCTCACTACATTTTATTCCAAGTGATTAGAGTCTTGTGAATTTGCTGAAAACTGAAAAGTTAGGCACACAAGAGGAATTCGATGAGGGGATATCTAAAGTGAATTACTAAGAGTTAAGTCTACAAGTGAGTTTGCTAAGTTGCAGAAAATATTGTGTAGGCTTCTACACAACATATTCATCGTGGTGGTCTAGTTGACAGGCCCCAGGGATCCTAAAGCAAGCGATCTTGGCTGCTTTCGGGAGACAGTTGGGAGGAATGGTCTTCTTTGGGTGTTTGTCCCCTTCTACAATGATCCGGGTTCTAAGATGCTTTGTTTATTATCTGTGAATTTGTTTTATATCTGTATCTAAAGGATTTATGAATGTTGAGGGACTCTCTAAACTATTCATTATTTCTGAATTAGAATAAGTAAGAAAGATCTTATTTCTGTATAATATTTTATAAAGAATGTTACAGCTTTTATTTACAAAGATTAACGGAAAACTATAGATTACCATAATTGTTCTGTAAATGAAAATCTGTATATGTATACATATAATATCATAAATAGTTTATGAGTTTATTATAAAGGATACTGACTTTCTTTAAGCTTCATTTTTGCATTCATGGATTATTATAATCATTGTTAAGTAAAAATGACCAGATTTCATTTAGTTTTACTTTAGGATTGTTTTCAAAACAAAATAAAGTACCAAGTTTTCCAACGAGGGTTCAAAACCCTCAACAAATAACTCTTATCACTCATTGTAGTTGAAAGGCTTAAGCATCTACATATGACAAACTATGGTTTAAAGACTCATTCAAAACTTACACAGAAGTCGATTAAAAACTCCATAGGATCTTATTATCAAATACTATATATATCATATAGTATTCAAATAAATATTACTTAAATTTACTATCTAAACATTATTTTAGGTTTTTAATTCAAAAAACGAAAAGACTAAAAAGAAATTCAATAATTAAATCTATACTAAGTAAACAACTGACAAAGATAAGCGTAGTCATTATTTTTCAATTTAAACAACAACTAGGATATATTTCTTTTCCGAAATACTTATTACAGTATTAGTATAATAGTATATAAATATACTAATATGCTAATAATCACATTACAGTCTTTCCTACAGACTCCACGATCTGAGGGAGTCTTCTTACAAACATTTAACTCTCTATTCTAAATGCCATAACCACAAGAGGTTTTTACCATTCAGATGAAGAGATTCGTAAGTAAGAAATGACTCCAAACTCAGAGGGTTTACGCTGACCCGACCACAGAGACACAGGGAGAAAGGGGTGTAGGGTAGACAACTCTTACCAGGGCCCTTGGCTTCATCTCAATGAAGTTCGATATGAGTCTAGAGAAACAACCAAGTTGGAACCCCTGCAAATAATTTAACGTAGAGGTTAAAATGTATTCAAAAGAAATTTTATATAACAGATAAGAAAACTAAATAAATGCAGACATAAGTAAAATATTACCTTGTCGATCTTCAACAAATCCAATGGTGGCAACAAAGGCCAAGAGAATAACGCTTTTGTGTCACATCTAAAGTCGAAAGACAACATTGTCAAGCCACAAAGACAACACGAGGAATTAATGTGGGTGTTTACATAGTGATTGGGTGGCGTCGAAGGCTGAGAGCCAACCTGAGGAAACAATGCTGGTGTTTGCACAGTGTTGGGTGGCGCAGAGACAACCTGAGGAAGCAATACTAGTGTTTACACAGTGTTGGGTGGCGTCGAAGGTCGAGAGCCTCGGCTCTTCCCACTAAAATTTTAGCACGGAGTAGTATAGTATTGGAGTAGAACCCTTAGGGTTTTTGTATAAGGCTCAATTCTTTACAGCTGGGATCCACAAGTCTTCATGTGGGCTCCCATTAAATGCCACTTGATTTTTTAATTTCTTGACCCACAACCCTATAGTTCACACCGTCGCATTATGCCACCATGTAAATATTTGTTTATGCTTGTTTTGATTCATGAAAGGAGAAAACATCACATAGTTCATTACATAGGTTCAATGCTTAGTTCAATTCTTAGTTATAGTTTGTTCTCCCTTAGCATAGTTAGGGCCCCTTGATATCTTACCTAGGCCTTTTGGGTGTTACCAAAACAAGGCGAGCTCTCCACCGCTAATACCTGCAAAAGTATAGTAGGTTTTGTGTTAGCCAAGAAGCTATGTAAGACCTGTAAAACCCACTACCCTAGCACTATAATAGGGATAACAAATATTTTAAACATAACAAGGTAGGCACACCAACTCTAATTGTCGATTAAGTAAACATGACATTCTTTTACATCTTGACAACAAGTAAACCAGTTGGGTATAATGGTATGTTGCATAGATAAAGGTCTTCGTAACTAAGTGGTCATGTTCAAAGGATTAAGCATTGGCTCAAGCTAAATTTTAGGATGAATGAGTTAGTGTGAATTTGTTTACATTATGTATTTACATTTAGACCTTCATAATTTTTATTTATTTATGAATTTTGGAGTTGTTACATTTGACATTTTCTTTTTTGATAATGCTATGAAGGAATGTTTTGTCTAACATTTTACCATTCAATAATGAAGTTTTGATAATAAATTAACCGTTTGATAATTAAGTTTTAATTTTGTGATATATTATGAATGAATTCCCGTTCAATGCAGCAAGTGCCATGCATACATGTATTTGGTTGCCTATTTTTTGCTTCCGCATTGGTGCCAGAAAATATTTATACTACCCAATAGTTCAAACAGAAGGTAGGAACTCTTCTTCGATAATGATGGAAAACTCCAAGCGATTGAAAGAAAATTGGTTTCTAGCTTAAAACTGTGCACGAGATTGACATTGCACCCTGCAATAGGTACTTAGGCTACAATGTCACTTGAGTCTGAAGCAATCGATAATATACCCTCATTGAAGCGATCGAGATTAATATACCCAAAAAATTGGCATGCGTGACTATAGTTTGGTGGATTGAATCCGCTATAATTTCTTACTCATAATTCTATTTAATGTTAATGGAAATAAACATAAGTAAAATCTAGGAGCAGATGGATGTTGTTAGATATATTTCTAATTAATACCAATAATTGGGATTTTATTACCAATAATCTATACATACATGTTATTGTAAATTGTGACTTAATTACCACTAAATTGTGTATATTATGGTAAAGGATATATTGGATTTTAATCACTTTATGCATTATGAGCGAGCAATGAAAAAATACAATAGTGAATGGTTATTATTCCCAACAAACTAGTTATTTCAACCACAAGTTCACCTACTCAAAACTATATCAAATCTCAATTATAATAGAGTTTTAAGGCTCAAGCATGTAACTAGTTATTTCAACTCCAAGTTTATGCATAACTAAACCAAATTACAGTTATGGGAGAAAAAAATAAAACAAAAACATTATTTCAGAATCCATCTAGCTTTTGAAGTTCTTAATGCAAAATTCTTAAGCTTGGTTTATCAGAGAAACTTACAACTTCCAACAATGCTCTTAATCATATGGCTCACTGTGTTATTTGGGGTACTTTCTGGGTCTTTATATTGCAAAACCATTCACAGTTGTAGATGCTTTATTAATCTAGGTGACAAGGGTTAGCCTACATCCTAGGTATCCATTTTCAACACCACTCAATGAGAACCTCAATCAGTGTACTTTCCAGCACTAGTTTGTTGTTGGTTGCAAACTTGCAACGAAGGAGGAGCAAATACCTAAAAATTTAGAATGGATTTGTAAAAATAAATTCTTGAAGATCTGTGATTGATGGTGTAGGTAACGAGAGATCTATAAGAAATAAAAGCAAGCAACAAATTGTTTCTCAATCTGTAAATGGTGATAAGTTAATTACATCTGGTTTGGGGTCGGGCAACCCAAATGAAGCGAGGAATGAAAATGGTAAGAGTAAATTCCACTGGTAACGATTTAGGAATATCAATATACTCAAATTATGTGTATATTTTTCTAAAGTAGTCTTGGAAAGGACGTTTATACCATAAACTTTATTTTGTAGAACATATATAGATTTAATGGTTTCTTAGTTTGGTTTTATTAATATATTATGGTTGGATTTTTAAGGTATTAATTGGTAACATGGGTTATGAATGCATTATGAAGTGGACTATGAACGAGAGTGATGATGTATTGATGATATACAAGTTAAGGGTGTCCTAGATGGGAATTAAGAACAAGACTCTTATTCCTTCAATCCATCTTGCATCACGGTACATCATCAATGCTCCACCTGTTATACGACCAAATCCTAATACTATATTAAAATAAACCAAATTAATGGTATTGAATTGGCAACAGTTTGGCCAACCTACATCCAAGATCAAATCCTATCCTAACTCCCACGGGACCCTACCATAAGAAAATAATAGAAATTAATGACGTTTTCAAAAATTAACCGTCAAAAGTACATCTTGGTTTAATATTTTCTCATTGATCGAAGAAGATTGAAAAAATGTAACCATTTTGATGGGAAAATTCCCTATAATGAGCATTTTCCCATCGAATTCCAACCTTGGTGCGAGAATTTCTAACTATCCTACCATAACATAATATTTCTTGCTACAAAAAGTTTACATGAGTAAGATTTAGAGGAGGAGAATTGACCAATAAACAAAGCTCGATAATTACTCTAAGTGGTTGAAGTCATCACTTGTCGTGTACTAGACTTTCGCAAAGTTTCTTTGATGGTATTTACTTTTCATTAGGATTTGAAAGAGAAATATATATATACATAATTCCTTTCTTTCTTATGGCTAGCAGGGAAAAAAAAGAAGGGATCCCATTAGCAAAATGGACAAAATTAGTTCTCCCAAAATCAAGAGGAGGTTGGGGGATGAAGAATCCAGAGCTCTTCTGTAAAGCACTGGTAGCTAAATCTCTATGGAGATTGGTTTAGAACCCTGAAACACTTTGGGGAGGAACGTTGAGAGAAAAATATTTCCCTAATGCCTCAATAAAAGATTGGTTTCGGGAACCTAAAAAAAACCATAAAGTAGGGTCTATGTGCTGGAAGGCATTTGTAGAAGCTTTTCCCCTCGTAGGAAATTGGGTTGCATGGCAGATTGGAGATGAAAGAATAATAATATTACGACAAGACCCTTGGGTTGGATTGGGGGATAATTATAAATTACCAGATAATCTCATCAATACAATAAAAGAAAAAGGGCTCGTAGTATTAGCAGATGCGATCTCATTCACAGACAAAAATCAGAGAGGAATGGTTTGGAAAACCACACAAGAGTTGGACCTTTCAGTCACTGATGCACCTGTATGGAATAATTTCATTAAACAACTTAGAGAAAATTTCATACACTTGGGCGAGGAGAAATATCTCTTAAAGTGGACCTGGAACACCAGGGATGGGAAATTCATAGCCAAACTAGGATATGAAGCAACTTACCAGTTGGATAATCAAGACTCGAAATGCTGGTGGGGATCCAAAATTTGGAAAATAAATGCTCCTCTGAAAACCATCATAACACTTTGGTTGGATCTTAATAACATACTTTTGACATGGGAAATGTTGCTTAAGCGAGGATTCGAAGGGCCAGGAATATGCATATTGTGCAAAGCAGAGAGTGAAACACATGCTCATCTCTTTGTTCATTGCGTGTATGCAGGAAAATTCTGGAAGCAAGCGGTCACCAAATTGGATCCTTCCTCAAGCTTAGAAGATGAACAAACAATAGAGCAGCGCATGAAAGCTTGGTGGAAAAATGATAGGGTAGGCCAATTTGAATCTTTGCTTTCTCTCTTTATGTACACTATTTGGGAAACAAGAAATAGAGCCATTTTCAAGGACACCCCGACAAGCCCAAAATTAACTGCTAACATTCTTGTGCAGAAAGTAGTGGAACACCAAAAGGAAATAAAAAAAAAACCGTAGAGGGTAATCAAGCCCCCAAGCTTGGACAAGAACACTCCATGGGATTTTTTTGATGGAGCAAGTCAAGGAGAGCCACTATTAGGTAGAACAGGAGGTGTATTATGCCTGAATGAACACTCAAAAATAGAAATTACCTTTGCCCCAGGTCAGGGTACCAACGACAAGGTTGAGCTTTCAACTCTATGGTCTATACTAAAAATTGCTATTGAAAAGAATGTAAGAAATCTTCAAATTTGTGGGGATTCCAAACTAACCATAGATTGGGAAAACGACAATCTGCAAATCAACGTTCCCCATCTTCAACACCTGCTGAAAGAAATAAGTATCCAACTGGAGAATTTTAATTCAACTTCTTTCCAACACATTTATAGGGAATTGAATGAAGAGGCAGACAAACTATCTAACCATTAATAAAAAAGTTAAATATGACAAAATATTAAATTGTTCATTCCTCAAAATTGAGAAAAAAAAATCATTTAATATTTTAACAACTCTTCATGTTACATATATTTATGATGATGATGATGATGAGATTAACATCCACTAAGACCCTTTGGTCTATATGACATTAAAAAAAGAGAAAATAATTACTTGCATTACTATAAAAGTTGTCTTCTATGATTAAAAAGCTAAGAAAGAAGTGTTCCTAGGTTCCCATACTAGTTTTGACAAGCTAGAAGGTCATGGAGATTAGAGTTGCGGCAAAGATTAAGAAACCACGATCGAGTGTGGGTGTAGCAAGGAACTATAAAAGAAAGTGAAATTCCTCCTCAACGCTCGTAGACTAAGAGTTGGAAAATCCTTTCTCCTATGGCATTTTAGGAATTGTCCAACATCTTGTTTCGTTATGAAGTTGATGGGAGTTTGTTCTTATCTTGGCTATATTAACCGTTTTTTCTTTGAACTTGTTAACATAGAGAGGTACTTTACATATTCCATATTAGGAATAATGACTTCCTTGTAACATCGTAACTTTCTTTTACCCTCTAAATCTTTCTTGTTCCATATTTTCACTTTGAACTTAGATGTGATAGTGTTTTTGAGGTTGTTGTTTTTTAAGTAAGATGGAACCTTTTCTATTACTGTTGAAACTGAGAAATTATATTTACATACTCCTAACCCCTAAAACATGGGGTCAAGAAATGGTCCTACAACGAGAAGAGGAAAGTAAACAAAATGGCCCAAAGAGAGTGTTGTAAAAGCATGAGAGCAGCCGTGCCTTTCAGGTTGAGCGCTCGATCATGATTACAAGCCGAAAAGTTGGAATAGTAAGAAAACATAACAAGAACATGACGATGAGGATTTGCTGTAAAAACAAGACCCGATACGAGAGATAAGTTAGCGCATGCGGGAAGATTATGCCTCCTTCGAGGCATTGTTGGTGGCACCCACATCCCCCTTACTGACATCCGCTTGGATTGCTTCCACAACTTCTTCATCAGCATTTCTCTAGCCACGCTGGAAGGGGGGATCAGATAGGCTCAACAAGATTCATATGTGGATGAGGATGCTCACGACATCCTCTTTGAAGGTTCCCACCGTGATTCGAATCAACTCATCATAACTCTCTCTCTCTCATTCATGGAGTGAGAGAGAATAAACTTGAGCCACCAGTAGTTCAACATCACCACATCTCTTCCGAGCTTCATTCCGAATTCCCCATAAATTTTGTTGTACATCACCGCAATGGAGCATTGGATATGCTATGGCGTCTCTTCATTGAATATATTCTCCCACTCTTCCTCTTCAATACCCCCTTCTGGAGTGGCCATGCTTAACTGAAAACCCAACGTCCTGGAGCAATGACCTTGTCAGCGCAAATATCTCTTCCTGCTCCTTCGCTTGCGCTTCCTAACCCTAGCATGCAGGAGAATTCTTACCCTCGCTTTATTAAAGTCGGAAGAGTAGTGCTTCTCCAAATCAAAATGCATAATCCCAAGTGTGATGCTATCCCTCAGCTCCTTGCATAAATAATAGCTCGACACCCAGCAGGATAAACCTGCAATGCAAAACCAAGTACGCATTGACGCGGTGGAGGGATCACCTGAGGATATTCTCAAGGCTTGACTCACCTGCAAAATATCATCAAGATCCATAAAATGAAACAAAATCACACAGCAAGATACCTGCCCACACCCATCCGTATTATCCTCGCGGGTTTTTAACCTCCCCTGAATCCCTGCAAAGCTCACATCTGTACTAGGCATGTGGGCGTACATGATGTGGGTGAAATTCTATCCCCTCATGCTCTTTCTCATAATCATGCTGGATACCTGTCACTTCTACCACCTCCACATTGGCATCCACTATCTAAGCCTCCATAATGTGGATAGCTGCCACCCGGACCTCCATCTCCTGCAAACCACCCGCATCTGGGTGTGTTTTTGAGGTTGTTGATATATTCTAAAATGGTATTTTTGTCAACCCCCAATAATTTAACCAAGACATAGCATCCTTATACTATTATCTCTTGAACCAAAGATGACCTTGACTAGAATTTAGAGAAATTTAGGGATTCTATGGTCTTCCATGTTATTTATCTTATTCTTGTACATCAAGTATCTATATATAGAAATGCTTTCGATGGGGGGAAGAACCATTTTTATAAGGAGAATAGGATGTGGTGTATTGCTCTTAATTTTGAGGTTATACAAGATATAACATTTTTGAGTTTACTCAATATTTCATCGGGATTCTCTAGAAATGTTGCAACCCCATAATCGCAACCATACAAGATAACTAGAGTGAAGATAGTTTCAAAAAAGAACTTATTTTTATCCTACATCACCAAATTTGTTGATTTACAATTGTTTTCTACGCCAAAGTAATATTTACACCCTTCTTTAATCCTTTTCTCAATGCTATTAAGCTTATGACGGATGTCAATTCCAATATATTTGTAGGAGGACACTTCCTCCAAGTTGTGATTGTCATAAGCAATATGAGCATAAGTGTCTTTCTCTGACTTGATAATCATAACTTTAGTTTTTTCAGTGTTAACAAACATAACCATGTTAGAGAAGAAATCCATGAGAATCCTTTATTGATTATCTAGGTTAGAGGGGATCTTTGCCAAAATAACAATATCATCGACATAAAGGAGGAGGATGATAGTTATACCATCTAAGGTCGTTCCAACACACCTTAAATCTTCTAAAAATATTTCTAGGTTATCGATGTAAATGTGATAAAGGGTAGGGGAGAGGGGGCATGCTTGCTTGACTCCAATATTACAATAAATATCTTTTGATCACCCCTCAGTACTCTTAAATTTTGAAATGATTTTTTTGTAAATCCTTATGATTGAAAACCCTCAACTCTAAAGGAATCTTTATCTCTTATAATCTATTTCACAAGTTATTTATGGGCATTGCATCAAAATATTTTCTAAAGTCCACGAACCAACAAAAGAGATTTGATTTAATATTACGACAATATTCTACAATTATCCTAAGAGTAATGAGATGGTATATGGTAGAGTGATGCCTTCTAAATCCTCGCCTAGCCTTTATCCCACTTATACTCACTTTCAATCCATATGTTGATTTTATTCTCTAAAATGATATCATATATATTGGTTAAAGAGGGTAATCATAATGGTTTAATAATTAGAGGGGTTATTTTTATCATTTCTTTCAAAGATAGGGATAATGAGGCTCTGTGTCCAAGGAATAGGAAAACCTTGTGTGACTACCAAATTAAAGAACTTGTGGATGTGACAAAAGAAAATGGTTCCTCCAATTTTCAAAACTTCTCCTTGATATCCTTTAATGTCTTTAGCTTTCTCATTTGCTAGGTGCTTGACCCCAAATCCAATGTCTTCTAATTAAAAATGTATTTCATTGTGGGAAGGTTTTGAGTGTTATTAAAGGCATTCAAGGATTCGTAGATTGTTTTAAGATAATAATCCTAATCTTGCAAAGGAATCTGATTATTCTCTTTGGTTTTACTAGTTAGAATTTGTCTCCAAAACTTCTTATGGGCCACCTGATATAGGTGTAAAAGGTGTGCCTTCTTTTTATTTATATAATTCCCTTTTTTTCTTGTGATTATATATTTGTATTATTAATCATGTTAACTTTTAGATACTCTTCAATCACTTCCTCAACCGATATCATGGAATTTTTTCATTCATTGTCATACCAGGGGTTGGTTTCCCTATTATTCCTTTTACATGAAGTTTCGATGGAGAGCTTGTTAAAGGAAGAAGAGAGGGTTGTGTTGAAATTTTGGTAGAGACCTTCTATATTGTCTCTACTAGAATGAGGAAACAAGTTATTTTTTAAATCATTTATGAAAAGATCAACCTTGTTTTTATATCAAAGATTAAATGATTTTTACTGTGAGAATTTCCTTCTATGGGATATCTATGAACAATGGAATTAAGGGTTACAACTAGAGGTCTATGATCTGATTCGGGATCATGGTCGAGCAAAATGTCTAGATTTATCATAATATTATATAAATGGATATGATATATGACATAATATACCACAGTGCTACCGATCCCATGAATGCAAGTCATATGAATTGAATTTTGCCACTTCATTATCCTATTACAAATTATAAGGTGTTGATCACTGAAAAGCTTTGCTAGCTCATATCCGAACAAGTTTTCACCTAAATCTGCATAACTTCTTTTGTACTAATTGTCTAGAGTGGTATCTTCGTCCAACCAAAGAGTTTTGGGGTTGGAATAATTACTTAGAAGAATAAGTTGGTTATTTTAAGTACGAACATTAAAGTCACCCATTAAGAGAATATTTCCATCGTTTTTTTGGTTATTAATATCATTTTCTAAACTAATTAAAGGGCATTTTTTTATCTATGTCAATTTTCTTATAAAATTTAGAGTTACTAGGGTAAAATTAACATATTTCATTATAGGTTTTGTTATTATTATTGTCAACTATTTTATCTACATATATTGGCTATGGTGGTGTTTCTTATAGAGCCTAGCATTGGGAGAGATGTTTTCTTTAATGTAATAAGCTATACCTCTAATACCTCTGTGGGAGGATCTATTGTTCCAAATAGACCAAAGAACAAATCCATCTATGTTAGGAACCCTATATTCTTCATGTTCCCATGTTTCAACCTTAAGAATAATATCAACTTCATTCAGGATCTAACTTAGCTTAGGGCCTTTGTTCTTGGGGAAGCTACGACAATTCCAAGAGAGGATCCAAAGTGTGTTTAATTGTTATTTGTTATTATCTTTTTGGTTTCTATCTTAGATAACATCTTTTCTATTTCTAATTAAATCCAATTTTCCTTCCTACCTAGCTTCTTTTACCTTATGGACCTCCTTTCTTAATTCAACTTGGTCTTCTGAAATGAGATATTCATATATAAATATTCCCGACCCTTTTAGATTTGAGGTTTTCTTAAGAATGTTATATTTATGATCGGTAGATCTAACTTTGATATGGATCAACCTTTCTTTATTCTCAATCAATTTCCCTAATATATTTTCTTCTGTTAGGAAGGTTGTTTCGATATGCAACCTATTATGCAGTTCTTCCTTAACCATGACTAATGTATCCTCATCTTCCTTCTCCTTTAAAATAAAAATTACGAGGTTCAAAGCTATTTTGTTACATTCATGATCTAATTCCAAGATCCTATTAATGTCCTCCTCAATGGGCTTGATATCAACTTTACCTTCAGGATTATTTAGTTTCATATTTTTGTTTACTTTTTCTTCTAACTCTTTAAACATGTTTGTTCATTTAGAATTATCTAATGTATCAACATATCCTTGTGGGGTCACAACAAGAAAATGCATCTTTTGGCACCACAAGCTATCACCACTTATATTTCATGATGCTAAGGTGGTGATATTAGCACCAATTATAAGATTTAGGTGTTAAGCTGTTTGTATTAGAACCACTTACATTTTGTGGCGTTAACATGGTGGTCTTAGCACCACTTATATTTTGTGGTGTTAATGTTTATTGATATTATTAGAAATTGAGTATTTCTTCATCTTTGTTAAGAGAAATGCCTTGTTGGAGTGTGCCATAAAGTGGTGCTAAGATATTATTCGCCACATGGACATGTACAAGTAGGATTGAATTATCATGATTTGCACCATAAACACAACAACTTGGAAAACAATTATTTTGTAAATAACTCAATTCGATTATTTATTTTTATATTATTTAAATAACTAAATTCACAAGATTCATAACTAATATCTTTGAGGCATGGGCATGCTAATATAGATTCATATCTTTTAGACATGGATATGTTAATATAGATTCGAAGTACTTGAGTACAAAAGGACCATTTTGTAACAAAATGTGGTAGTGTATATCATGATCAATAAAATGGTACCATATGTGTAACATATCTACCATGTATGCACACATATATTTTGTTTGAAGTTCCATTTCCAAGTAATAAAATAACTTACTATATGGTAATATAATAAATTAGCATATATCGCCTATAATCTTGATGTTTTAATCATTGATACATTTGTACTTTGATTTTGTTTTAATCCCTCTAGGTGCTTAATAGATTTGGAGTTTCAAAAATATTAAGTAAGTCAATCTTAACTCTAGATCTATCATGCTTAGGAGGGATCAAATCACCTAAGGGGCATCCATTTTTTATATTGCAAAAACTTGAGGACACTTTGCACCTTAAGATAATCCATCCCTTACTAAGTATGATACATCCATAGCTAAGATGTTATAATTATAATAACTTGATTAATTTTTAAAATAAAATAAAAAATGTTCTATCAATCATTGAGATCCTATCTTACCTTTATTGGGAATTCAAAACTATCCCAATCAATATTATTTCAATTCTCTAAATTCTATTTCTCATTATATAATGTTTTGTTGTTTATATGTTTTCTAATTGATCTTAAAAAGTAAACGATGCTTCAAATCAATTTGATTTCCTATTTATTTAATCGTTATCTTAAATTTATTTTCCATTATACAATTTTGTAATATATTAGTGTAAAAAATAAATGTTTTCATTTTTTAAATAAATCGAATCATTCTTTTGTTGTCAAACATATTTAAATTATAATCTTAATGTTTATTTTATTTCAAAACAATAATACTACCTTTATTTTATTTTAATGTACATGATCTAAAAAGAGTACTTTATGATCCATTAATGAGTATGTTTCGAGGCTATGACGGATATGTTTATTGCGTTGAAGAGGCGCATTCTACAGCTAGTAGGGGGAGATGTGTAACTCCTTCCGTGCTCATCCTAGAGTTAACACGTGTCCTTTTTAACATGTCCGCTCAAATTAGAGTTAAAACATTTACAACCGCACACACACACACACACACAAATTAGATAAATTAAAAGGATTCCTCAACATTTACACTTTAAAAACAGGTTTGAGATTTGATCTGTGTGGGTGCTTGCTAGATCCCTTTTAAGAAGGATCTATACTCGTATATTCAAAGGTCAAATACTTTATGATATTGTCTACCTACTTAAAGATATGAAAGTCTTGGCATTATCGAACTTGATTCGATGATCGTCTCTACATTCAAATATCGTTGAAGTATCCAAAGTAACTAGGAAGAGGTATTTTTCATTTTTATATAGGCATTTGTCATCCATTCTTCTTGTTGCACAAATTAGAGTATTAATGCTTTTACCATTAAATTATGCAATGATTTTTGTTTCTTAAATTGTAATAATCGATTTTTTATATTTTTGTTTACCCTTCGAAAATAGTTAATGAATGTTATGGAAACTTTAATAAATCTTTTTGAGAATCTTATGGAGACAAAAAATTCATTTTCCCTCCATCTCAAATTAGAAAAATTACATTGGCCACTAAAATTATTGATATATGATTGAAAACTTCAAAAAAATTGCCAAAAATCTCATTTCACTTCATTTCAAAGAAGAAAAATTACACTAATCACTAAAATTGTTGATATATGATTAGGAACTTAAGAAAAAGGAAGCCAAGAAAGCTCATTTTCCCTACATGCCATAAACATTCAAGAAATATTAATACAAAGCTACTTCTGGTTAAGTTAATGGTTTTTTTTCTTAATTATGATGAATAGGATTATGTGTTCTAATTGGAAGAGACTAATCTTTTCATTGTGTGGAAACAAGGCTTAATCGTCCCAATAGCTAGAAGTGAATGGTGAAAGAGGTGTTGTCATGCATTATTCAAAAGAGGTGTTGTCATGTATTATTCAAATTTTGTTCAAATTTTGTGGTGTTAAGAGATATCAAGAAAATATATTTTCAATATGCATTCCATTTTTTCTAAGCAAAATATTTGGTTTGAGTTTCAAGGTTTGTTATTCATTTTTTTTTAATAGTTCTAACTTTCAATCAGTTTTTTTCACTTTGTGCTTTGGTAAGTGGAAGTTGGTATGAGACCAAAAAGGGGCCTTACGGGCTCAAATTATAGAGCGAGTTGAGCCAACTATAAATGGAAAAGGTAAGTTTTAGGTTCCTAGTCACAGCTGGTAGCGTTGCTCATATGAAATATGTCATAGCTCATTAAATCAGTATAGACGCCCAGCTTGCCTACGAGTTTGGGAGGGCCTTGGAAGGAATTATCTTTCTACTTTACCATAGATTGTTTTTAGAGAAAACGACCCCTCTTTAAGGAGCTTTCGGAGGCCAACAAGTAAATGCAATAGATTAAGCGCCCATTGTAGTGAGAAGTCTATATTTCTATATTGTATGGATCTTATACTTCGAGAGGATTTTTAATTTTAATTAATAATAATTGGTACATATTTTAGATAATGTATTAAAGGTATATAATTATTTAAAAATATCTAGAGAGGAAGGGGTTTATATGGTAATTTTTAAGTTTATATTTTATTTTTTACAATTTTAGAATGCAAATTAGTAGATTAAAATTAGCTTTTACATCATGGAACCTATATTATTAGTTTTCTATTTGTCATATTTTCAATATAGCTTTAGTGATCCTTCCATTGTTTTGACAATTATTTTGTTGTGGTTATTAATTGTAAATTAATTAAAAAAACATTATGATTTTTCTTCATTAATGGTGGAAATATAGTGGCCCCGAGTGATGGGCATTTTTAACAAAAAAAAAACAAAAATCGTATTTTGCACCACAAAATTTCAATCCATATAAGATTAATTTTTGGTGTTTTGCATCACAAAACTTCAATCCACCTAGGATTGGTTTTGGTGATATGCACCATTAGCCATGGACTGACATGTATTCATTTAAAACCAAAACCAACATCCGTTATAAACTCCACTTTTACACCATAAATATTAGCACCACTTTTATATCCCACATTATATCCACCTTTGGACCAGTATTTGAAAATTGAGTATTTTCTAAATCCTTAGCAAATAGTAATGCTAATATGAGATTAAAATAGTCTTTTTCGTGAAGTGGGTTAATTGGTTGAGTCCTTTCGCTTTATTTTTCCATTACTTGCAATCTATTTTCCAGTATTTTCCATTAACTGATGCGAATTTATTATCGATCATGGTAGCAAAAGTATTTTTCAACCATGGCTGCATAGATCCAAGTTAAACCACAAATGTTCGCTTCAATATTGTGACCAGGCTTCATGGCAGATGCTCTCTCTAAAACCCTAGTTGCATACGCCTATAGTCACTATGTGCCAAGATCACATGTTTACTTCGTAAATTCTATGAAGTTTCACTTCATGACTCAGATCTCCGGTGAATGATGTAGACTCAGATCTCCGATAGAAGATTGCTTGAAAGAGAGACTCAGATTGCTTGAATTTAATATTATTTTGAATACGATTTATTTTTCAACTTATTTGTGTATGACAATAGCAACTTGGAGGAAGTGTCTTCTTACAAATACCTAGGAATTGATATTCATCACAAGCTCAACTGGAACTACAGCATTGAGAAAATGATTAATGGACGGTGGAAAGCTTACTTTGGTCTTGAAAATAATTGTAAAGCATCAAACCTTGTGATGTGGGATAAAAAGAAGCTCTCTTTGAAACTTTAGTCACTCATGTTATCTTGTATGGATGTGAGGTTTGAAGTTGCAGCATCTCTAGAGAATCTTGGAGAAAGATTGAGCAAATCCAGAAGCATTTTATAACGTATAACCTCAAAATTAAAAGCAATACACCATATCCTATTCTCCTTATAGAAGTGGGTCTTTCCCTTATCGAGACCCTAACTATGACTAGGCTTTTGTTGTACAAGCACAAAATCAATAACATGGGAGACCATAGACTTCCTAAGCTAGCTTGTAATACCATCCAAAACCACCTAAGTCTCAAGCAAGGTTGGAATAAAGATACCAGGGCCTCGTTAAACCATTGGGAGATCGATGAAAATATTGCATTGCAAAATATTAATAACATTAAGAATATTGTTAATTCTAAGTTTAAAGAGAAACTGTGGTGTGAGAGAGATTTAGAGGCTAAAAGAAAATTAAGATATTATAAGGAGGTCATCAACCCTACTCTAGAAGATCAAAAGTATCTCTCTGTTTTTAACCAGTTCAAAGAAAAAACCAATATAGGCAAGATAAGACCAAACTCTCATGAGCTCCATAGTGAAACAGGTCATTGGACAGTTCCTAAAACACTATGGCTGGAAAGGATCTGCCATCTCTGTGAGAATAGGAACATTGAAGATGAAAATCACTTCCTCTTAGAGTGACCTACATACACCCACATTATAATCTTTGTTGCAATACCGACCTTCCTAGCCTTTTAACTTCTCAAAATTATAATGAGCTCGGAACACTTCTCACCAAGCTCTTTGAGCATAGGCCCATACAATTTTAAAACAAACTAATTAATTGGTTTCTTTAGGTCCAAAAAACCAAAATTTCGTCTCAATGGATGTTAATCATCATCATCATCATCATTATATATTTAAAATTTATAAATTATTTTTTATTAATTATAATTTAGAATAAATAATTAAAAATTAATATAAAAAATATCATACTTTTACGAGAGTAGTTTTAAATCTTATTACTATATGGAGTATTTATTTTAAAACAAAAGTGGTTAAATATAAATGTTCTTCTTAAATTGTTAATTTTTAATTGGTTTTAAATATATGATGTCGTCATTTATGATAATGATTATAAATATTTTATTTATTCTAAAGACTTAATGAACTTTAAAATCATTATTATAAATTTCTAAACAAATTCATATTTAATTTTGATTTTAATATTAATTGGATTATAAATATTCAAATTAATTATTATAAATTTTAAAACAAAATTATAATTAATTTTGATTTTAATATTAATTGGATTATAAATATTCAAATTAATTATTATAAATTTTAAAACAAAATTATAATTAATTTTGATTTTAATAACAAAGTTATATTTAATTTTTATTTTAATATTAATTTTACTATAAATATTCAAATTATTGTTTTCTTTTATGTAAAATATGTTATGTAATTAGGGCTACAGCAATTGGTTATGGGTGAGATGAGAAGTTGTAAATGGAAGGTCATAAGTTCAAATTCTTTATGGATACTTACAAAAAAGTTATTTATGTGAAAAACTCATGGCCTTCGCATCAAAATCTCCACTAATTGGAGACTGGAAGCTAAAATTAAATCCCTATCTAGACTCTTACAACATCATATGGCTCTTAATCCGTCCCATGTTTGAGTCTGAACAAACAAATTGGCAAATAATTTGGAAAACATCGAGGTAGACCAATGCGATGATAGTTTGTAGTCAGAGTGGCAGTCGTTCGAAGCTTCTACCTTGGGCCAAGCTTGTACTAATCTCAACAATACAAACCTTCAATACTAGATTTGATTGTCAGAACGGGGTGGTGATGTTGAGCTCACCATCCAACAGTAGGAGAGGAAATCTAGCTCAATGCTAAGGTGTATTGAATGATGAATAAGGCATGTGGTGTGATGCATGTGTCAAGAAGGGCCATTTATGTTCATGGCAAGTTAGATGGATGCAGTCTGGCAGGCCTTCATCCCAAGCCTTGAAGCAGAAGGACGAAAGGTGAAGTTAGTAAGCTTGGAAGCGAAATCATGATGATGAGTCCACATGTTTCATTGGTTACTGCATTCCCATGACAATTATGAAAATGATAGGTGATGAGTTTTAGGAAAATCATGGAAACACATTACCCACGTTTGGCTATCATGCAGCATGGGTAGCAACTTGGTATTTATAGGGCCCTACTCTTGGAACTATTGTTGGTCTCTCTTTCCCTAGAATAGTTAAAGGGACCCTATTTGGAAGAGAAAGCGGCTTCTCTAGGAAGGGGGCAGTGAAAAACTAAATTTGTATCAACTATATGTAAAGTGGGTCTAGGTTGTAGGTGGTTTAATGGAAAGACCTTGAAGAGCAGGAGAGGGAAGCAAGCTTCGCATATGCCCATGGTACAAGGTGATATTGGGGAAGAAAAACAAATCTACTTCCAAGCAGTCTCAAAGGACATCAGGAATTCACAAAGTAGAGAAGGAGCTCAAGCTTGACCAGGGGTTGCAGGAGGTTGTCGACAAGTAGATGGAATGGAGGGTGTGGGTGAATGACGTCCTCGAGAATAAGAGATACTAAATATTCCAACAAAGTTATGTTGTATTGGAACTTGAAAACATTAATTGAGAAAGACCTAATGGACCATGCCAAAGGTGGGCTTGAGTGGAGGAAATAATTGAAGGAAAATGAGTGAACTCAAGGTCAAAACTTGAAGATTAACACTAGCCCAAACTTGATATCAATGGCCATTAAGGAAATGATTTATTGCTTCAATACGTTGCCTTAAGACTAGCTTGAACTTGATAGAAATGTACATTAAGGAAATGATTAATTGCTTCAATAGGTTGCCTCAAATTATCATCAGTCGAGTGTTCAAGCCTAAGCCCCTTGAGGGCCATTCAAGCAACACTTCTTCGAAGTCCAAGTTGTACTTGATTACCCTTTTCTGATGATGTTTAGGAGCTAGTCTAGCATTTGTTCTATGCAATTATGTTTTATAGGGTGGAAGATTTGCTTTTTTGGCTTGAGTTAATGGCCATGTTTCTACATGGTTTTGCATTTGCTTTGTTTCAAGTATCAAATTATAAACAAACTGCTCTAGATAGCCTCGTTTCCCTCATGGCAAGCCAACAACCATATTGATCTATATTAATCTTTTGCAATAATATAATATGAATAGCTTAAAAAAAATCATTTGAAATTTATATTGCTTTATTCCTTAATAGAACAAACATAGATCCATCTAAAAAGGGATCTACCAAGCACGGAGAGGGATCAAATTTCTCAAGGTGCAAACCCTTTTTTAGATTAAAAATGTTGAGGAAATGTGTAATCCAATATTTATGGTTTTAGTTTATCTAATTTATGTAGTTTTATATATATGCAATTCTAAATAGTTTAAATTTAATTTAAGTTTACATGTTATTTTTAATAAATGATTTTATTATTTTTTATAAAGGATAGGTGTAACTGAAGAAGTTACACATTTCTCTCTTACTAGACTGTAAAATTCACCTCTTCCATACAACAAGTTAGAATTTCTTCACAAGATATTAAAAAGATACTCACTTTAAAATAGACCAATCTATACAAGCTATACATATGTGACAAAAGGTGTTTTGATATTAAAAGGACACTCACTTTAAAATAGACCAAGCTACACATATGTGACAAAAGGTGTTTTGATTTGATAGTGCTTGATGTCAATAAAGTTTCACGATAAAGATATTTCAATTTGATATTGGTTTTATTATACACAATAGTTTTAATTTTTAAATAAATATTTGATAATTCATTATTAAATTAATTTTAAAAAATGTGAAAGAACATGAAGAACTCTTCCTCTATTGGATCATCTAGAAAGGTAAAGATCCCCATTGTATCACATGCAACGTTGCGTTTGTATTATGCATTCATCATCTAGAAAAAATAAAAAACAAGTCCAATAGGTATACTCTCTACTCTGATTGGAGAACAAATATCCTAAATAATAACACATTTGGGTAATTTTTACAGATACTAGGGCAACATTTAGAATGTATGTATATTTACAAGGGAAGCTTAATACAAATTTATGGTGCTTCATAACTAGCACCCTTTTGGTGGATCAACATGAAATCCTCTCTAAAAATATATATATATGGATCGAAAAAGAAACGAAAATAATTCTCACATTACCCATGATAGATTCTTCTTGAACGTGCAGCCACTGCATTCACAATACTAATTATACAAATGTAGCAAGAATTCTCCATCTACAACAAGAAAATATCTTCAAATTCTCTCTAAAAATATATATGGATTGAAAAAGAAACGAAAAGAATTCTCACATTACCCATGACAAATTCTTCTTGAACGTGCGGCCACTGCATTCATAATACTAATTATACAAATGTATCAAGAATCCTCCATCTATAACAAGAAAATATCTTTATATTCTGCACTTTGTTGCATTCAGATGGCCTTTACATTGAGATGGCCAACAATACTTAGCCTGCGGCAGAGCATTCAATGCAAGTATAGTAGGCATGCCAACCCTTGTATTAAAACAGTTTAAAATCGAAGGATTGGCATGCCTGCTGTAGTCGCATTAAATACTCTGGTCTACAACAAGTTGAATATATAACAAAAACCCCAAGAAATATTGCAAGCCAGGACTGCCCTCCCTCCATATCAATTTCTTGTAGTAGCAGAAGCTTCAACAGGGATCGTGGAAGCACAGAACTGGTTAGGTTAATGAGTAAGTTTCAGATATACATAGAGAATAATGGAGGGTCCTTCTACTGGATTTACAATGACTATATGATTTGATTTGGGTGGTGCAAGGAATTTTGATAATGCCTGTGGGGATCAGGAATTACGGCAAACAACATACGTGTGTGCAAGAAACGCTTGTGTAACAGTAACAGGCCCATCAAATAATATCTCAATAGGTTAAAAAGGTGTAATAATAAGTTGATAGGTGGTACTATTTATGGAAATGGCAAGTCTTTCTTCGAGTAAAAGTGTGTTGTTGGTTGGTACTTGAAAACCTCTGTGAGATGGTCTGGAAGGTGATCAAGCAAATGATTAGTGTAGTTTCTCCTTGGAGTAGTGATACACTATCGTCATGTTTTTATTTCTTCATTTTATGGGAACTTTGGCGCTGCATGAATCAATTAATACAGTGAAGGAATGGTGATGGGACCCTTTGTTATTGCTACCAGAGCTGTAAAATCTTTTTTCAGAATTTGGGGGTGATCTATCTGCTTGTGGAAGCACTCATCTTGTTTCTAGGCTGCCAAAGACAATTGCTCCGAAACACAGACTAGTGTGTGTTTTTTTATGGTGCGTCTCAGTCATCTTCTAGTCTGTGTGGTGCTGGTGCAATTCTCCGGTGGACTGATCACAGTTACTATAAGATATGGATGAACTGCTTCCTGGGCTCTAACACTAAAGGTGAACTACTTTCCCTGTCGATCATCCTTCACTTCTCCTTGGTTCATGGCTTGGATGGCATTCATATCTATGGTGACTCTAAAGTCACTATTGATTGGGCTTTGGGAGTGCACCGCATTTATCTCCTTCATTTGGATTTGTGGTTGGCTCGTGCTCGAGTGTTGATTGATATGTTTAAGGAGATATATTTTTCCCACATCTTCGAGGAACAAAACCTTTTGGCGGACTCTTCATCAAAACTGGCATTGAAGGTAGATGACGGTTACATCTTCTTTGAGAGATAGTCGGGGGATGGTCAGTTTTCGCCTCGGGAGCACATGGCTACGTGTTGTCTGACCTGAGTTCAATGTTTTTTTTATTCTCTTCATCTTGCTTCAACAGTCCATCTCCCTGGTGGATGTGTTTTTATTTTTTCCCATCTGTTTCAGTGCCTATCTCTTTGTCTATTGGATGATAAAAACCTGAGTGTGTTTGTGTCTTTCGTTGTGTGTCTTTTGTTGGCTTTATAGACTTTACGGTATTTTATGTTGGATCTGTTTTGTTCAAAACTATACTTATATTTTTATATAAAATATGTTATTTTTCATTTGAAAAAAGGTAAAAAAGATTAGAAAGGAGAAAAATATGTCGAGGATTTATAAAATTTAGAACTTCAAGATTATAGACTTATAGCTAGGTTGTAATATTAGATAGTATTCTTAAAAACTGCAAAAAAATTCAAATATACTTATAGTATGTTTATTTTGACCTATTTAGAATTGTATAGCAAATGTGAATTTTTGAAGTGTTAAAATATATTAAAATGCACAATATAGTAAATTTAGTAAAAATAAAAATCATTTAAAAAATTCCATAATAAATTTATAAAGTTCAAACTAACCTTTCTATTAGAAATCCATTCTATGAAGTAAATTGGAACTCAATCAAAATAATAAACAGTTGATTGAACTTTGAACATATGTGGGAAAATTAATGGTCTAGATGGATAACCAATGAATCATTGATTCCTTTGAAGCATTATTGATCATATAGCCTCAATCAAAGTCTTTCATTGAACAAAAGGACTTCTACTACCTTTTCTTCCNGGAAAAATGAATGGTCTAGATGGATAACCAATGAATCATTGATTCCTTTGAAGCATTATTGATCATATAGCCTCAATCAAAGTCTTTCATTGAACAAAAGGACTTCTACTACCTTTTCTTCCATTCCATTTTCCTTATATCACTGTCACTTTCAGTTTCACTCTAAGGATGAGAAGAAATACTTGTCTTCATCATTTTATCTTTCCCACACCCTTTTCACTTCTACTTTCACTTTATCCCAATATTTTTCTTTTTTAGCTCAATCTCTCTTTTACTCTCACTCTCACAATCTGAAATAAGAAACCTAAAGAATCTAATTGAATCTAAACACACACTATTTTCTTGATTTGGGTANAGTATTTTTCCTTTTTAGCTCAATCTCTCTTTTACTCTCACTCTCACAATCTGAAATAAGAAACCTAAAGAATCTAATTGAATCTAAACACACACTATTTTCTTGATTTGGGTAAAATACAAAATAATTCCAAATGTTATTCACAAATAGATATGGAGACCAATATTGAATATAAGGCATGGTTTTAAAGTCCAACCTCAAAATTTAAAATCAACAATTTAAGGATTATGGAAATAATATTTTCTCTTTTTCATGAGATGAAAAGAGGTAATTTAGTGAAAGAAAAGATTTACCCTCTACAAAACAATTGTTGTACTTTCTTTTGTAAATGATTTGAGTCATAACAACCATTGTAGTGTAAGTTTGACTAGACATTACCTTATAATAGACCAAGATAATAGGTCAACAAAGCATGGTAAACCATAACTTACCAATAAGAGCATTATCTTTGACATCTCAATGTAAAGTTCCTTTGCCTTCATCTTGAACATCTGTAAGCAGATATTTCCCACTAAAAGTATTTTTATGTTCCTTGTCATTCTTTCTACCCTCTTCTATATTTTCCTCACCTCCCAAGAGGGAACCACTTCCAAACTCTCTCCAAAATGGTTTTCCTCCACTTGAGTTTCATTATAAGAAACAGAGGAGCACCCTTTCTAATGTTAGTTTTTCCGTTCCTGTTTAAAACAAGCCTACTCAACTACATAAGTCATCTTCTCATAGGTTTCATTTCATGTTCAATAATGAGAAAGAACTAAACCTTACCCTATTGTTCCTCATAGAAAGTAATTTCCCTTTGATTTACTTCAGAGGATTTCTCTATTACCCATGAAGAAGGGGATTCATTATGTCCAATAATATTTGCGTTCGGGACTCCATGAGGAAGAGTTCCATCATTGGAAAAAATGATGAGTTAATTCTATCTATATAAGTTCAGACTTAACACTTGTTGGAATGTCACTGTTAGATTGATCTTTAACAAAATACACACTTGTATTTTTGTGACCTAGAAGAATGTCGTTGGTTAATGAACTACAAGTATTCAATGAACGCATTAGGTCATCTAGTACTAGCCTAGACATAGATTTCATGCAACAATCATCTATATTTAAAGTTTTCTCACTACCCTTTTTTCTGTCACTTAGGAGAAAAATAACCATTAGCAAAAACCTCCAATGTTCTAGTAGTCAAAGAGCGTATCCTTGTGCTTTGATTGCATGTACATTTTACCATAGAGTACTTTCATTTTTTTTATCATGGGTTGGATGAATGTCTCTCATCTCGACAAGACTTGATAAGGGAAAGTTTTAAGAATGCCCCTAAACTTATATGTATAATAAATGGGTGAACCCCAATGATACAAAGAAAAATTGGAAGGCAATTTTTAAAGAGTGCTTTTCATATCATTGGCTAAATAAAGGGATATTTATATTGTATTTATAACATATGGGAAAAATTTATAAGTATTACGATATTAAAAAATGGTATTTTCAAAATGTTTAACTCTTTAACCCTAAAATTTTTCAGTGGACTTGATGACTTTGAAAATCCAACATTATTAAGCATTTTGATAGAAGTCAAAGTTCCACTTCATTATTGGGAACTTTAGTTTTGGTCATTCTAAGATGACCAAATTGTCATATTTAAAAAAATATATATGAAAATGATGGAACTTTGCTTCAAAAGCCACCTTGAGTGGAAATGGGAGATTTGAGTACCCCATAGCAAGTACTTGGTCTGAAGGAAGAGGGAACTCTTAGCAATGATGAGATTGATATCAACCTTTGGGAATTCATGAAAGGCAGCATAGGTGGTGATGTACCACAAGAAGTTGGCCAAAGCCTGCCAACCAACACTGATATCGAGGATTGATGGGGTGGGTGTATAACAAGCGAAGCCAACCAATTACAGTGGCAAAGAAATTAGCCTGGGTTGAATAAGCAGCCACCTATTCCAGTCCCAGTTGATCCAGTTCAATAAGTTGATTGGTTTAAGAGCGCCTCACCCAACCTACCAGAGCTGAAAACAAATACAAGAGGTTGTCTTCTCGTAATGAAACTCTAACAAATGAATACAAGTAAAAAACTTGATTTTTTTCAAAATCAGATACTCCACTCAAATATTTATGAATTATGTGCAATTTTCGACACGCTTGTTTCACAGAAATTTTACTCCAAAGCTCTAATAATTATTTCCCGGTGAGTTAATATAGTATTTTTTTCTCTACTAATAGTGTGTGTGAATAATTGTATTTTGTATAGACATCGAAAGAGATGAAATGGCGCGGTGATTAAAGTTTCCTAAAGAGATATCCTACAATGCGAATCCTCATCAAAAGCTACGTAAATCAAAATGTAGAATCATTTATGTAAATCATAATCATATATGTAACATGATACAATTAAGAGTCGAGATAACCATGTGATGTTAAAACATTGTATACTAGGATCCATATGAGCAATGTAGAATCAACCCCAAATATTAATTCATCACGGTGTATTATGATATTAGGTGTCAATGTGTGCAAATAAGGCATATAGGTGTTAGACGTATTCAAGTCTATGATGAGAGGAATCAATACAATATAATTGTATATGGACAATCATGCTCACAACATTGACACACTCATATGATAGCCCCAATTAACCCCAATTTCCTTTCCTACCAAATAGGAAAATGCTAATACATAGGTCGTCATTCTCCAAGCAGAGAAACAATGCTCATCAACAAGGAAACAAAAGAATCACAACATCAACACACTCATATGTTAACCCCATTGACCCTAGCTTCCTTTTTTACCACATAGGAAAATGTAAATACAATGGTCGTCATTCTGAGTCAAAGAAAAAAAAAATCAAATCTTACTATCTTGAGAACACCACGAGAGTGTCAAAACAACATACCATGATGCCAATGCAAAATTGAATTTCAAAATGTACTAATCTTACCATAAACTAATTCACAAATTAGAACAAGGGTAGAGAAAGATGTCAAAAGTAGAATGGTAAACATTGCATTGTAATGCTTTTAGCAGTTTCTAAAAATGACTCCAAATAAGAGAAACTGGATGGAGTAGCCATATTCCAACAAGATCAAAGAATATCAGGGGCCTAGTACTCCGAATGTACATAGAGTATAAAGGAATTGAACACAGGGTTCCATAAAAATATTGAATACAATGAATCAAACATAGGAAAACCCGATTAGAGTAACAAAATAGGTAACTTATCTAGTTTGGTCTCTGTGATTTTATTCGCTTTTGTTTGAATGTGACTTACCTTGCTTGAAAAACCCAATGAATGACTCAACTTTATAGTCCTAAATGTAAGTGAAGTATGATACAATTTCTTTACATTTATAGAAAACATGTTTTTTTATAATATTTTTCAAAATTTATAAATTTTAATCTGCTTTTTTATTTAATAAAATATTTGTATGTATTATTTTTTCAATCCAACATAATAACCTAAAATACTATAACTTAATCATCTAGAATATAAAAGAAGTGAACATAAGCTCCATTAAAAAATCTTGTATACAATTTTTGTTGTTAGTCAAACATGTATGTTCATAAAATCAAAAAACCTAAAATACTATAACTTAGTCATCTAAAATTAAAAAGAATTGAACATCAGCTCTATAAAAAAATCTTGTATACAATTTTTGTTGTTGGTCAAACATATATGTTCATAGAATCAGAAAAGATAAATACATATTTTACCTGTTTCCTTGTAAAGCAGATATATTTACATTTTCATAATATTTTAATAAACACATTAATCACTTATGAATATTGTTGGTTGTAAACAGAGAGGCTATGGAAACAATGTCGGCAATGAATATTCATTATTCAAATTGTACAAAGATTAATCTTTTAAAAAACAATAGAAATGTTCGTACAAAGTTGAAAAAAAAGCTCTTTGTGCGGAGATATATAAAGTCACATTTCACATTTCACAATGTCGGCAATGAATATTCATTATTCAAATTGTACAAAGATTAATCTTTTAAAAAACAATAGAAATATTCGTACAAAGTTGAAAAAAAAGCTCTTTGTGCGGAGATATATAAAGTCACATTTCACATGATGTTTAGTGGGGTGAACGTTTTAGAAAAAAAACATATATATACAAATATGTCAAATAAATTGCATTTTTTAATAAAGTGGCATCTCGCATTGTGTTAAGCCCACTAAAAAGTTTGAGAAGAGGAACAAATATACACGAAAAGGAGGTAGGGGGAGATTGCAAGTAATACAAGAAAAATTGGAGCAATTCAATTTATTGAAAAATCAGAAAATTAACAGTTTAACATTACATTATACACTGAACATGCCATTGCATGGGAGAAATATATCTGATGAAGAAAAGACGTCAATGTGTTGTATGAAATAGCAAGAAAATAAGCTCTACTCCATTCCTGGTTGAATACACATCACCTATAGGGAAAATTGTATGGGATACATAATTTTTACAATAGCCTTGGATGAGCATAAAAACTTAAAAGTGAAAGCTCTTAGGAAACTGCAGTTAGGTTTCTTCCTCTCAAAGTGAGCTGGTTTCTTCCCCTCAAACAAGAGTGAGAAATATAAAAGAAACAAAGTGGACCAAGATCAATGAAAGCAGAGGCATGCTTGTTGTATATTACAAATGACCTGCTGGAGGTGACCACACTATGACAAAATAGAACATAATTTAAAACATACAAATAGTTCCACTATATGGATGATGTAAATTTCTTTGCTTTGAGCCTCCTTCTGTAGCTTTGGCATTTTTGCAATCATGCTTAGATTGCGAATGAGATATTTGACATGGCCTCATTGTCTCACCAAGTTTTCCATTTGTTCCAAGCGCTGATAGTCAGAGATATAATCCTCTAAAGATGAAACATTGGACAGCTCCTTAGTTCGTGATAAGGCTAACATTCTTCCTGCAAATTGTACAATCTATATTATTGTTAAATACATACCTTAACAATATTTGGCTATAGAAAACATAAAAAATTCCACAATATACACATTTCAACAATTGCACAAGATTCAAATACAAGAAATTTGCAA
>LPNX010183374.1:3199-30699 GCA_001517045.1 Pseudotsuga menziesii
AAAGATAATATTACTTCTTGGTCTCCAAAAGGATTATGAAAAGTCAATATATTAACATTTGTTGGCTTTTTGAGATGGGTTGTCATTAATTTATGTTTTTGTCTAGATCTGTATTTCACTTTCTTTAGTTTTAGATTCATCGAAGCCTACAAAAACATAGTGGCCATCATGTATAGCTAGATAGTGTAAGCACAAATTTGTGTTGAAGAATTATCTTCTAAACTTAACCTATGTGTGACATGATTCAATGCATTCTTTCCAACTATATTGGCATTTGAAATCCTTTTTTAGAATTTAGTTGCACATAAAAATTGCATCTTGTTTCCTAAGCTTGAAAATAATATATAGTCAATATAAAGATCTCCCGATTTTATATTCTTATACATTTAATGGTTAGAAAGATTGTTTACGAGGTAATAATCTTGGGAGGATAGGATGGAGGAAGAGGAATTTGTGAATTACTCAAAGGAGGCAGAGGAAGTTTTCCTGAAACCAATTTTTGGATGTAGGGATGAAGTACTAAAAGATTGTAAATTCTCAAAGGTATCACATAACAACATCGAAGAGGCTAGTGACTCAAAGAATCTAACCTATTATAATTCCTTGGCACTGCCCCAAAGGCCTAACCCTAAGGTTTACCCTAGCACTGTGGAGGTCTATGTTGTAAAATTTTTGTTTCCCAATTATGCCGAATTTTTTTATTTTTCTGTGCTCGGACCACTACCTATTATTCTAGGTTTCCATTTATTTATCCCTAGGTCTCTATTTTCTAAATTTTGCTCCAAAATCTTCATTGGTTTATGGATCAATTTGTGTTGTCCCAATTTTTATGTTTTCTTTATATGCCATGCAACATAAAAAATCTCCAAACCCTTTTCTAATACTTTAAAAAACTAAAACGAAATACATATCAAAATAGTAGCTATTTGCATGGGTATCTAGGGGGTAAATTTCAAGGCCATTTTCAAGCCACGGGCATTCAAAGGTGATTTTGGTGTATTTTGGGCAACATAACAATGAGGAAAGGACCAAAACTTAGACCTTGGCATGAACAAAGAATTTTGGGCCAGTTTTGTAGACTGAACCAACATTAGTGCATAGTTACAACATAAATCCCTCTTATTGTAGAGGTTTTGGGAACTTTTACACAATTATTGAATTTTGGGATACATGAAGGCTAAAAATAGTAAAAATTTTCTTTTGGGCATAATTTTACCTAATATAAATCATATGGAATCAAAATCCTAACATCATTTCCTCTCAAATAATTGATTAAAAAATGGCCCAAGAGCATAAAACCTCCTACATTGTTGGAGCATCTACTTCATGAATTTCCATAGAGAATAATATTGAAATCCAAGGTGGGAGTACAAATGTACATTAAAAAAATACTTTGATTGAATCCCTTGTTGCAATAATCATTCCAAATTCAGAAAGAGTTTGATGATATCGTTTTACAGGTATGCGATGGTATAGGTTGGAATTGATGTGAAATAATCCCCATCACATAACCCACCAATACACTAAACAATTGACTAACCATATAACCTATTAACACAATATCCACTCTCTCATTAAACCATTACCCCTAATTCATAACCAACTAATCCAATAAACCAATAATATATTACCACTATAACCATTAAACATATCATCCACTACCACACTAATCAGTAACACACTAATGGCTAACACCCAAATTCACTAAAAATCTAACCATTGACCTAGTTATCCACAAATAATTAGCCCACCAAAATATTAAGTGACTAACCCAATAACCAAATAACATACTAATCATTGAACCAAATAACATATTAATCATTGAACCGCTAACTCTCTAATAACTAAATTGATAACATTCTAACCCATTAACCATTTGAAGACTAACACACTAACCTACTAACCAATAGATTTCCAACACACTAAGCCACTAAACCCTCTAATTTTATTTCAAACCTACTAAACTCTAACTCATTAACTAATAACCATTAATTACTATTTGAACCTTGTAAAAACATATTTAAAACTTCTTTTTCTTTAAATGGTTTTTTTTTAAATATTAGTAAATTGAAATGAAAAAAATTCACTTTAACTTTGTTTGTTTCACACACATATATAACAAACTTACAATAAGCCTTGAGGGGTCGCTCAACAAGGTTTAAGGGCAAGGGGTGCACTATAAACACTATCCACTATTATGGGAAAGTATCCATGGGTTATATATATATATATATATATATATATATATTCCAAAACAAATTATATCACATTTTAAATCTGCATATAAACACTTAGGAAACACCAAACAAAATATTACCACTTTCCATAACATGGCATTCTTTGTATTCTTTGATGGACCTCCAATTTGTCTATTTTATAGCCCATAGTATATTATATATTTACATTTGACACTTACATCTTAATGTGAAACATTCATGCCTTTTGATGACCAATATAGACTTTATGCCATATTATTATCTAATTATGTATACAATTGCTTAATTCCAAGCATGAATGTGATGTGCTTGATTTTAAAGTGAGTTTTTGATGATTTTTGTATGTGAACTGATATGGTCTAAATGGATAATAGTGTAGGGATTAGATCTATAAGAAAAGGATGATCTCCTTCATTTATGAATCCAAATCTAGTCCCTTCACCATCTTTAGATTTGCTAACTCTCGGAGGAAGCCATGATGTCCTAGACCCACAAGGACCAATGTCATGTGATTTGCTTTAAATGGATGAAACGATTATTTGTTACTGCAAATTGATTCCATGTTGTCAATCTATTTCATATCAATGGTTAGGGATCTCATGAGATTGAGGTGCATTCACCTAATAATGTGTATATTGTGTTCCTATGTCAATCACAACCATCATGTTGACTTAACTTGCATGAGCTCTTTTCCATAAAAACACCATCCTATGACATCATGTTGACACAATTATAAATTTTATTGAATTTACCATGGGACAAACATTATGACCTACATATGATTAATTAAGTCCCATCCTTTAAGAAGATAGGTCACAAGATGAATTCCTTACTTTTCTACTCCCGTCCCAAACACCAAAATTTGAATCGCATTAGCAAACACTCATATTTTGTTACTAATATAGTTGGGCATTTAAACCAAGTATTCAAAATTTTACTTAACTAGAATTGAGTCTATGAACCTTTGGTTGCTAAGGAATGTGTTTCGTCAACAATCACTTGGAACCTAAATGTTACTTTCTTTTTATAGACATTAATATTTGATATGACCCATGGTATTTGTATCAATGACCCCATTGGATAGTACATGCAATAAATAAATGTGTAAGTCCAGTGTTGAGGACCTCACCAATATGTGATCAAAACCTAGAAGTCTGATGTTTGCTCATTAAAAGGCTACCAAAGTTTTACTAAGCCCTAAATAGGCCACCGAGTCACCAAAGAAGAGCTGTTGAGATCCCTAGCAAGATGTTGAGTCCTGATAATGCCCTAAATAGGGATGTTGAGACTCTTATTAGGGCTGTCGAGGTCTGAAATATCACTAAAGAGGTTTGTCGTGAATCTTAAAGGGTTGTTGAGAGTCTGTTGTGACACCAAATGAGATCGTCGAGGGTTGGATAAGGCCCTAATCAGGGCTGTAGGTACATAGTATAGGCCACCAAGGGTTCTTCTAAGCCCTAAATAGGGCTACCTTGAAACTAGAATTTTGTTTAAGCCTTGATAAGGGCTTCTTAGAAAATAGATAAATTCATTGTGATAAAAAAAGAGCTTTAGTAGGGCTACTGGTTCAATGATAAGGGCTACCGAAGATCAAATCAAGCCTCACCAATATTAACATTGTATGAAATGAGGTCAACAAAGGTAAAATCTAACCATCTGTAAGGTTGTTGTTGCTCAGTTGAGGCCATCAGGGTCATTGCTGCACATGTTGAAGCCATCATGGGTTAGTTCAAGGGTTTAGTAGGGATGTTAGTGCATAGTTGAAGTCACTAAAGATTGGATCAAGCCTTGAATAGTGATGTCATTGCACAATCAAGGTCATAAAGGGTCAAATAAATCCCTAACAAGGTTTCTATTACATTTTTTAGGTCACCATGGGGTTAGTGTTGCTCATTCTAGACCATGGAGTTAACATTTCAATTCCTACCATACTAAACTAACCTCTGTTTTTTTATAAACCTACTTACAATTAACCTACATACATAGGGAATACATTGCAGGCAGTCGTATTGAAGGTGCAATAAAACTGTTAGCAGCCCCTGAAGATGAATTGCAGACAACCCATGAAGAGAAATGTCAGAGAACACCATGAACACTGTCAACAGAAATCACATACACCCATACTGAATCTGTGAAGCCCTGTTGGAGAAATCGCATGCAGCGGCCAATACACAAATCATGTCGAGAAATAAAAATTGCAGATAGTAAGTGCAAAATCTTCAAAACGTTGACATAAAAATTAACCTCAATCTATTTATAACATTGTCATTTTGCATGTCAACACGTAGTGCAAAAATACCCACGAGCTGCTCATTGCAAGCTTCATGCACAGAGAATGTGTAGGTTGTGCATTGGATAACAATAGAAGTCTGTCACACACTTGTACCACTAAGTGGGTAGGTGTATGTGACTACTAAACTATACTATACATACAATGCAAGGATCATAGTGAAAAAGAGGATGATTGTGTCAAGCCTCCTAATGATTATTGGGTATATTGTGTTTGGAATAGTAGTAGTTGGGGATTATGATAATTATCGTTTATTACTTTGTCTATGAATAATACTAGTTTAGACATTAAATTGGTATTTTAAATAAGGCTCAATAACATATGTTAACCCAAAAAATCCCTCACTCAGCTCTACATGGCCTACACCACCCAAGGACACCCATGATCGACCCTCGTAACACCCCATTAGACCTCCACACCCTAAAAAAGGCTTAAGAATGAAGAAAAGGGCTTAAAAACCCCCAAAAGGAGCCTAAATAACTCTCCTAGGGGATAAAACCTCCGAAAAGGGGCTAAAACCCCTCAAAGGAGCCTAAATCCCTAAAACGAGCTAAAGTTACAGTGAAAGGGGCTAAAGCCCGAACCAAGGGCTTAAAACCCTAAAAAAAAGCTATAAAAGGAGGGTGGAGGGTCACTCTCAAACAACTCCTCTCTTGCATACTGTTATACTACCTGTCGATGCCTTGAGACTCTTTTGCCTCTCAAGCCACCCAAATCCCACTCTCTTCCACTTATCTTCCCCATTGAGCCATAGCTCCTCCATTGCTGGGTGAGATAGGGAGTTGCTTCTTCCAGCCAGGGCATGGTGGCCCATTTCACCAAAGGAGAGGTATAACCTAGTTTTTCTTATGTATTTTCTTTAGTAGCTTAGTTGTTTCTAACCAATATTTGTTTGTAGGTTTGCTTCTTATCTTGTTTTGTAGGTTTATTTCTATTTAATAGCTGTTTGTAGGTTATTGGAAGTGGAACCCTAACCACTGTTTGCAGAGGGGTTCTCCATCTTTGCTTCTCTTTCTGTCTAGGTTCATTTCGGTTTTTCTTTCCTGCATTTCTCCACACAAGAACCTACCCTTCCATCCTATACATGGAAGGGAGCCATTCCTTCCCTTGTAGAAAGGAGAAATCCCTGCTACTGAAATGGCAACCATACCAGGTCGATCCAACAGGATCCCTGGTTCAGTTTTTTTGAAATTTCATTTTTTTTTTAGTTTATGCCCTAGTTTTAAAATTTCTTTTCAAATATAGTTTAAATCTTGTTTATTTTCAGTTTTTATTGTTATTGAAGCCTCTGTAAGGAAAATCTGAGTCTGTTTGGCCACAGTATAGGTTACTATCAGCTGGATCTGACTCGGGATTAGAAAAAACCCAAATCCAAAGCAGGTCACACCTATCAGGCCTGAACAAGGGATGAGGTCACTCTTTTAGGAATCACAAGTGTGAGCAGGTTACTCTTTTTCCCTCTAAAGGTGTGACTTCCTTCAGAAAAGAAAACCGCTTCTGTCTGTGAAATCTGTGTGACCCCCTCGCCTGTTTCAGGAAAAATTTGGCGACCCCCTCACCACATTTGGACCGAAACGTGCGGTCTGTCACTCAGAAGTTAATTTTTAATTTATTAGGGACTATCAATGTGGCTCAGTCGCCTCTGTCTAGCACAAAAGTTCCATTTCTCTTTATGTTTTAATTTACTGCAATTTCATGTAATGTACAAACAAAGTGTAAACTCAAATTTTTTTTTTAATGGCTTAATGAATGTAGCTTAACTAAAATTGACATAAAATTAATAGCCTTGCTTACCCTTCCTCCTCTACCCATTCATCACCCTTTGACATATTCTGGGATAAGATGAAGGGCACGGCTTGTATAGTAATAGGCCCTTCACTTAATATTGTTCAAAACTGTTAAAAACGGATGACTTGGAAGGTAGAGGGGGTAGAGAAGGAGGGCTTCTCACGATGCTAAGCATCCTCTCTATTGACAAACCTTGCATTTGGGAGGTGACTTGTGGATCTACAGATGGGCTTAGTCCCATTGTGTTGAGAGCTCAACACCTTCTCTCAGTTGAAGAAGAATAAAGGTGTAAGGTAGTCACCTAGTTAGGACATCAACATTCAGGGTAAAAACAATGGTATCTGTTTACATGATTTTTGTTTATTTACTACTTTTATTCACAATGATATGAACTCTATGACATATTCATAAACCACTTACAGCCACCTGATAACAGAAAAACAACAAGACATATACACCATACCACGTAATCAACCCCACTCAGTTCATGACATTGAGAGAGCCACTAAAATTGATTAATTTACACTAAGTTAAAAAATCTGCAGTCTTTGAGGACATAAGTCCCTAACTGCCTTAATCATGGGAAGTACTTGGGCTCAGCCTAGAAAATCATTGTGAGAAGTACCACAGGAACCCCAAAGTAGCTGGCCACTGAGAGGAATCACCAAGCGAAACGGGTAATGACCCCCACCGATTGAGTAGAAATGCCCATGAGGAAAAACCAAGCACTATCTTTTGGTAGTCTTGGTGGCTGAGTGACCACCTACAGCCAATAGGAATCCATTGAAACTGGGGTCCGAACTATCATTCCCACCAGTTTGATACAAAATTCTAACACAATTGATCCCCCACGCTCTTCCTCGCGCCTAAGAGGTGAACCACCACAATTCAAAACATTGAACCAACATCGTCGAGACTATTCTCGATGACCTCTCACACCATCAAAAGGTCACACAGCCTCTGATTCTGATCCAGAACCATATCAGTCTGAGCTAGATCTACACACTACACCATCAATCCCCATGCCTGGTGCAAACCCAGATCCATTTTTCGACATAGCCATAGCTAGTGGACCCATGTACACACCACAAGTTGTCACTAACAACCCTATAGGTGGACCTAGCATGGCCATGCAAACTATCATCAATCAACTTCCACCACCCATAGTAACCACTCAGGCTGTCCCACCTGCAACACTTGTGGGTAGTGGACCTTCCACATACACTGCCCCTCCTGTCACACAGGGGGGAAGTGGCCCATCCACATACAATGTCCCTCCTGTCACACAAGGGGGAAATGTCCCTTCCATCCACACTGTCCCTCACACCACACTTACGGTAATTGGCCCATCTACAATGGTGCCACCACAAGTGCCCCCAGCCATGCAGGTGTATTATGCACCTGCAAACCCCTCCACCATCACTGTCCCATCTCACATTAACCTGGGGTCAAACCTGCCCTTCATGGCTCGTCTCAACTTTCTTGATTTGGCTCGATTGACAAACAACCCCATCCGCCACCAAACTTTTTGGCCTCCCATGCCAACCAAGCTGCCATCAGACATTCCCAAGTTTGAAGGCAAGGTAGGGGAGTGCCCCCGAAACCACATCATGGCATTCCATCTATGGTGCTCATCAAATAGCATTCTAGACAATTCCATCAGGCTGAGGCTATTCCAATGCACCCTAACAGGTGTTGCGGCCAAGTGGTACATTAAGCTACTGCAAGCCAAGTACCTAGATTTCAACTCCTTAGCTTTCATGTTCCTACAGTATTTCCAACTCCCTGTCAGATATGACGAAGGGGTGGAGATCCTGTTATCTTGCTTCCATAGCACTATGACACATATAATTGACCACATCCATGAGTGGTGGTGACGTCGTAGTTTGTGCAAAATCCAACTTGACAACAGGATCTTCTTGGATTGGTTTCTCAAAACCTTTCTCCCACTCATAGCAAAGGACGTCGCATCTGAATGTCCTCAATCTGAAGAGTAGGCCATACTAAAAGCTCAATAGTTTGACCTGATATACACTTAGTCTGGATACATGTGCACCGTCATTCCAGATGCTCCCCATTTGGGTACCTCCTACTGGGATGCACCAGGGGCATCCCATGCTGCATATGGCATCATAGGCTCAGTGCCCAGCAACCACAGCACTATCTGACACCACCTGCAGTTCCACCACAACCAAGCAACACTGATAGTGTTGCTTACCAAAACCAAACTTTGGACTACACCAGAATGATGTCCCAGTCTGGAGCAACAACTTCCTATGCACAACCTATGCCACCGCAACAGGCTCGGGCCATGGTATGGCCAACACAGCAATACGCGGGGAAAATTCCCGCATTTTTGGCACCGCATCCCACCCAAATTTATTATGCACCGCCAGTGCAAGTGGTTCAAGCCCCCACCCCTACACAACTCACTCTGTTGGGACAAGTATTTGCACAAAAAAACTATCCCAACCAGACTGCCCCTAACAATCAACAAGGGAAAGCTAGAAAAAATTGGCCCCAAAACCAAGTCAATAACCAATCACAAGGAGGCGTTCAACAACCAAACCCTCACAACAATGCCGCAACAAATCAACCCACCCAAAACCCCCCACGACCAAATTCACCTAAATGTAATGCCCCATTGCGCACAAACCAACCATGCACACTCTGTGAGGTCTATGGGAACTACACATTCGAGTGTCCCCTCATGGGTTGTTGTTGGGACGCGTACCCTAAGGATTATTAGTTTTGGTAACTCCGCGGTGGTTGAGGAAGTTTGTAAGCGGAGTTACGGGCCAAAATAGTCTTAGGGGTGTGGGGGTAAGTCAGAGCCCCTTTTTGTAATAAACCCATGGTTTAATTCCAGGGTTCAGGGTTTTGGGTGCCCATGGTTTGAAGCCATGGTTTTGTAATAGCGTGATGTATAAATAGGCATTTTTTGTAAATAAGAAAAGTTAGGATTTTTGGATGTAAAGAAAGAAAGGCGAAGCTAAGGCTGATTGTGTAAGGAAAGGTTAAGTCCCAGCTGTGTGCGTGGACAACCTCTACAGCTGTGTGCGCAGAGGGTTTTTGTAAGAAGATTAAGGAAAGATCTGTAGCTGTGTGCACAGGGGCCTGCAGCTGTGTGCGCAGGGGCCTGCAGCTGTGTGCGCAGGGGCCTGCAGCTGTGTGCGCAGCTTGAAGGGACTGAAGGGATCTGCAAGTGTGTGTGCAAATCAAACTGTGGTTTTGTAGCACGTTGAATAAAACACAGTTTTGTGGACGTAACCCCTACACTGGGGGTGAACCACGTTATATCTGGTGTTGTGGTTTCTTGTGTTGTTTCTCTTTCTGTTGTCTTTTATACATTAATAACTATATACATTTGATAATTTAGATCGCTGCTAATAACAAGCTTCGCTGTGAATTCCATGTAGTGGGTTAAGCAAGTCACGGTTGTTTATCTATCTGCGAAGTTGTATATGAGTGAATGATAAAGCTGTGTAATTATTGATTAATAAGTTTATTAAAGGCTAAGGTACAGTAATATCCCTCTCTTCTTGCAGAAACCTGATTCTGCGGCACCCCATAGCTGTTTCGGGTGAGACTGCAACCTGTGCGCAGGTTGTTGCCGAAAGGGCCAACTCTGTGGGTCTTTTGTTGGTGCAACATAAAAGGATTAAACCTAGGTCTGCCCTATCGCCCAACAGCCGTGCTAAGCAGGCCATTCAGAATGAGGCCCAATAGGCCACCAACACTACGAACCAATCCCAACCTAACCCAGCAACACAAGGACCTTCCCCCATGGTGCTTCAAAATCCACTACTAGTCCAAGGATTGGTGGAAACCGCACCCCCTCCCCAGGCCAATCCCAACACTTCAGGGGCACCTCCCATGGCAAAAACAGGTGTCCACCACCTGCTAGCCATGACGACTGAAGAGGTTAACCTACAAACTAGATGGAATCAGTACGGTACCACAACCGAACCCGCTGACACATCAATAGAATCTACATCCAAATCGGTCAACACACCTCTTCAATTACCCCCCCCCCCCCCCCCCCCCCCATACATCAAGTAGCCAACAACACCACAATGAGAGCTCCTGTCAGCTATAGCATTGTGGATGATTTGGCCCAAACACCAATGGCCATGTTCGCTCTGGAGGTACTCAAAACATGCCCAACGCAGCGGAAAGTGTTACTAGCAACCCTTGGGGTCATAGACCCCTCCAAATCTAAGTTGATCACATTTGACTCGGAGAATGGATAACCACGCATGCCATCCACCAACGCCTTCCAAATCCCAGTGTCTATCTGGAACTTCGTTGTGCAGCGGTGCATAGTAGATGAGGGGGCATCTACATGCATTATGTCTACCCTAGTCTAATAGAAACTTGGATCACCAATTCTACAACCATCTTCCACAACTCTACAGGATTATGATGGCCATCCCACTAAATCCCAAGGAATCCTCCCCCATGTCCCCATCACATTGGCTGGGAAGACTGTTAGTTTTTCAACATTAACCTAGCATTATTAGGATCTTTAACTGAGAGAATAACAAGTACAGCAATCAAACACAAGAGACAATGAACACAATGTTTTTCCTTAGGGAAACCATAAAGGAGAAAACCCCATAACTTCCTCAGAGATAGAATCAGCACCAAAACAGTAAAAGCCCCAAAAATGTAAGTGATCTCCCAATAGCAGTAATCTTCTTCTTGACTAGCCCTAGTGTCTTCTCCTTCCTCAACTATGCGCTACACTTGAGTGTGTATGACTTGTGTGATAAATAGAGACTCCAGTTCTCTATTTATACTAATCCTAACATGACTAAAACCCTACTAGGGCTGACCTCTACTAAGAGAGTCTAATAACCATAGTGCCCCGGAACTGCGGGGACTTTAACACTTAGACAATCGGAGGGTTACCCACCATGACTTGACATGACTTGTTTACATTATTGATCCTCCCGATCAGAACATCGGGGCATGACAACATGACTCAAATACATAATATATACATCCCAGAATAAACATTGGGTTACAATACATAAGATACATATATGAATACATTCCAAAGTTACAAATACATCAACACTCCCTCTTAACTAGGAAGGTATTCTTTCGACACAATTTTCAGCACTGGTCTTCTTCTCTGTATTAACTGGATCATCTCATCATCTGCATCTCTGGTTTTCTTGATTCTTCAAGTCATCGGAACTGGATCATCTCTCTATCTAGATCATCATGGGACATCATCACTGGATCTGGATCATCACTCGATCTAGATCATCATGAGGCATCATCACTTGATCTAGATCATCACTGGCTGTCATCACTGGATCTCAATCATCACTCAATTTGGATCATTACTACTATATCATCATCATTGGATCTTGACCATCACTCAATATGGATTATCACTGGCTATCATCATTGTATCTCAATCATCACTCGATCTGGATCATCCCTAGTGCTATCTCATGATTCTTCTCGTCACAGGAAGTTCTACAGAGCCAGCCCTTTTCATGCTGGTTGTAGGCCTAGCCTCCATGTAGGTCTTCTCCAGCACTTACATCTGACCTACTCATCAAAAGGGCACAGTACCCACATCCATCTAGGCTGGAACACATCCTTCTCACAATGATGGAAGAGTTCTGCACTTCCATCTAGGCCAGAACCACATCCTGCTCACAATGATGAAAGAACTCAGTTCTTTTCACCCAGGCTGAAACCACATCCTGCTCACAATGATGGAATATTTCCTCACTTTCATCTAGGCCAGAACCACATCCTGCTCACAATGATGGAAGAAATCTGTTCTTCCACCCAGGCCAGAACCACATCCTACTCACAATGATGAAAGACTCTCATCCAGGTGGGAACACATCTTGCTCACAATGATGAAATATTTCTGCACTTACATTCATCCAAGCGGGAACACATCCTGCTCACAATGATGAAAGGGATTGCACTCACATCTGATCTTGTAGGAACCAATCCTACAGTCATATTAGAATTTCCCCCAGTCCTCCTCGACTGGGCTACCTGGTAAGTGACCAGGTGCCTCCATTCTCCTAGAGAATGGCAGTTGCCCTTACATCCGACCTTCTTGTCGGAATGGCCAACACTCACATCTGACATGGAAGGAACTTAATCCTTTAGCCATGACATAATGGTTCAGCCCTTACATCTGATCAAGTGGGAACACATCCCTCTATCACATCAGAATGGCTACTCAATCCTAGACTGAGTGTTCCCGGTACCTCACCAGGCAGCTCCATTCAAAGAATGGAAATTGCCCTTACATCTATCCTACTCGACAGAATGGCTAGCAATCATATCTGACATGGAAGGAAGCAATCCTCTCACCATGACAGAATGGCTCAGCCCTTATATCTAACCTACTCGTTAGAATGGCTATGGATCTCAGCACTCATATCTGACATGGAAGGAACCAATCCTCTCACCATGATAGAATGGCTCAGCCCTTACATCTGACCATGGAAGGAACCAATCCTCTCACCATGTCAGAATGGCTATGGGTCTCATCACTTTCTCTTGGAGGAAACCTCGATCTAGAGAACACCAAGCTTCTCCCTGAAGTACTCAAACTTCATCCTAGCCAATGGCTTCGTCAATACATCGGATATTTATTCCTCCATCGCAACATACTGGAGCTTCACTGCTCCTCTCTGCACCATATCCCTGATATAGTGGTATTTTATCTCGATATTCTTCGACTTGTCATGGAACACTGGATTCTTTGACAACTTCACGCAACTTTGGTTGTCACAATGTATACAAGTAGCATCCAACTGGAGATCAAATATATCACACAGTAGCTTTCATAGCCATACTACCTCACAACTAGCTGAACAAGCTGCAACATACTCTGCTTTAGCTATGCTCAGTGCCACACAGGATTGCTTCCTGCTAAACTAAGAGATCACACCTGATCCCATACTGAAGCAACTCCCTAAAGTGTTTTTCCTATCGATGGCACTGCCTGCCCAATCATAATCAACATAACCCTCCAGGTTAATATTTTGATTCGCATCGTACTTGAGCCCATAATCAATTGTAACCTTCAGGTACCTAAGAATATGCTTTGCAGCAGTCAAGTGAACATGTCTTAGATCTATCAGAAACTGGCTCAAGGTGTTCACAGCAAAGCAAATATCTGGTCTTGTGTTCGTCAGGTACATCAATGACCCAATCATTTGATGATACATCATAGCATCAACCGAATCTGATGAAGCATCACTCAATAGCTTCAGGTTCGATGCCATGGGTGTGGTCATAGCCTTGCAGTCCATCATCCCAAACCTCTTCAGGATCTCTACAACATATTTCCCTTGTCCAAGGAAGATTCCATCTGCACTCTACCACACCTCCATACCTAGAAAGTAATGCATCATCCCCAAGTCCTTCATTTCGAACTCAACAGCAAGCTTTCTCTTCGTATCAACAATCAACCCATATGTACCTGTCACAAATAGATCATCTACATACAGTAGAAGTATCACTGGGTTGCCATCTTCAACCTTGTATTAAAGGTTGGAATCTGCTTTACTCTTGGTAAAGCCCAAACTAGATAGAAAGCTGTCAATTCTGCCGTACCAGGTCCTGGGTGCCTGTTTCAAACCGTACAGGGATTTCTTCAATTTGCATACATGAGACTCTCTGTCATGTGTCTCAAAACTGAGTGGTGTTACCACCTAAGTTGTACTTAGCGGTTTTTATCAAGTGATCCTGGTGAACCGGACAGGGTTAAATTGTTTGGACTGCAAAAGACCTTTAGAAGTACTTCTGGGAAGTGCTTGTTGTACTATATCACATGTTCATACCCCATGGGGGAATTGTAATAAATGTTCTAGCATGATAGTGTCTGTAAAAGACTCGGTCTCTTAGACTTCATTTGTCAATCTGATCAGCCCAAGGTGTTTTTTCCCTTGGTTATTATTGGTTGTTGAACAAACGACTGATAATTTCTGAGTTTTCCACTCCATACCTCCAAAATTGGGGTGGTCGGCTTGGCATTTAGGCCTATTGAGGTTATTACAGTCTATGTGTCAATGTATAAACATGCTAGACATCATTTTTGATTCATATGAACATGTTTAAGTCCCCCTAGGTGTTTTTCAATTTTTCAATTTTTTAGTTTTTTCAGTGTTTTTTTATTAAAATTAAATTTTTCCAAAACTTAGGCCATTTTTTAATAGTTTAATTGGAAAAATTGATTTTGTAATAAAAGTGGGCCAAATAATCTGTTTCAGTCATGTAGGTGCTCATTTTCAAGCTAAGAGCACCATGTAAACCCATGGACCCACTATTTTCTAGTTTTGAGTGATTTTCCATCACTCAGGTCAGAAAGCCCCAAAAAACAATTATTGATTATTTTAATTAATAAATTGATGAATAATGGAGCAAATCCAAAATCATAGATCAGTGGATTCTCAGCCGATTTGATTGAAATCAGTCAGATCTGAAGCAGATTGACTGGATCTGACAAATCCTTGACTGAAGGAGGTGATCAGATCAGATCCAGAGTTGATCTTCAGCATCCTTTATGAGGAATTTCGCCCTCCCTCTCTCCTCAACACAATTTGGCTCATCTGGATGAGTTTTGGTGGATGCTTCAGTCAATAGGTTGAGGTGTCAGTCAGATTAGCTCTCCACTTGAAAATTGCACTCGGTGAGACTCAAATCTGGCTCAGTTAGACACAGATCAGGCATTGATGGACTCTCCATCAGCATATTTGGTCTATCTCCTTGAGATTTGCACCCCCCTGGGCTGGATCTCCTAGTTTTTGTATATATCCAGGCACAGCCTCCTCTTCCAAGCTAGTTAGAACTGGGATTGAGGTGCTGCTGCTATTGTAACTCTATAATTCTTCATTTGAAATAAATAAAAGCTTTGGAGGCAATACGGTGTGGTGCCATTACATGTGTGTATGATTATTGCCATTGTTTTATTGAGGTAACCTGTATCTGTGGTCATTTTTTGCTAATTTCTTGTAGATCTGTGGTTAAGATTGGTAATTAGTTTATTACAATCTTGATAGGAAAGGTGTTGTTCAATAAGTTTATTTACTGTCACTCTCCTTTGATGCATGTTTAGAGATCTAGATTTAGCATGTCCTATAAGCTTATATGCATGTTATCTTGAATCTCTTTGTATGTACTAATCGGATCTCATGGGTTTCTTGGCAAGTTCTTTGATTTCAGCTGAGTTGCAGGTTCATACTTTGGAGAGGATGCTGATCTATATTTCTTCTTCATTCTCTTCAAAATATTTCAAAGGCATATTCCCTCGACATCCCACCTGAAAGCTCTACTGCGTATCTTCAAGGAAACCAGCATTTCTTTCCTCCTCTTCCTCCCTCAAAATCAACACTTTACCTAGTTACTTTGTTCAGTTCATAGCTGTGATTTCATTTGGATCTGTTTCATCAAAGTAAAATATACATAGATCTGATATTTCATAGCTCATATCCTAGATCTTCCACTTAAAAAAGTTTAATAAGCATCCTAGATCTAGTTGTAGGGAAATCGTCCTTTTTGCATGAATTTTAAAGAAAACTTGTAGATCACATGCATTAGATTTCCTTTTTCAGTTATAAATTTAATATTCTGCAATATCAGTGCATTTTTTTTGGCTGCACAAACAGCAAGCCAAGATCCCAAGGAAAGCTTTCTTTCCTTGGTTCCTTTTCTGCCTGTTTAGCTAGTTTTAAATTCATTTTTTGTGAGATAAGGTAGGTTGATCCAAAAGTACTCTTAAAGTGCTTTTGGGAATTTTTTATTCTAATATTCTCACTGTATTTTAGCAGTTTTGACAGAAGGGAAAGGAAGCTTCTGTCCGAAGTGGCCTCAGGAGCGCTCAAATCCCCCCAGGGGTCTCCTTTTTCACCAAAAAACTCAAAATTTTCCCAAAGTTGTAAAATATTGGTTTCAACCTATATAAGGACCAAGAATTTTTTGATATATCAGTCCTCTGATATTGTAACCATTAATAAATAAAATTATTTTTGGAATAGGCTCTTTCGAGCCCATTCCCCATCCCCCCTGGGGGGATTTGTGTCGGTGCCATTTTCATTGATTTCTATTTATTTCTTTTTTTACTAGCATTGATCTAATTTTCAGGGTAGTATAATTGATTTTTTTATAAATTCCATACTCCATATCTTACATTTCAAAGTAATCGTAATACTTACCCCACAATTTCCCGATTGACCCGAAAGGGGAAAGAGATTCGTGGTAGGATTAATTAAGAAACTAGAACTATGTATCTGTTTGCTATTTTGTATCATTTGTTTATCAGCAACTTTAAAATTAACCCCTCCTCGATTTTTCGATTGAGATCCACTTGGATCGAAAGAGGCTCTTGGAGGCTTTTCTTTTAAACAAGAACATCCAGTTTAAAACTCACTAAAATTGACAAGACTCCAGTGTGTATGCTCTACACTTAGCTGCGTTTCGTCCGATCAGTAAAGCTATATCAAAATCACTTGGGTGACTAGTATAATTAGGACTCATTCTCCCCAACTGACAAACCATTAGGTGAAAATCCAACACCTAGATCAAACCTTTACGGTGGAAAAATACCCAAAGGAAGCGGGAACTTACTAAAAAGTGACCTCGGGGCGCCGATCTCTGTCACACCCTAACGGGTGCGTTACGAACAATAGCCCCAGAGACTCCATTTCATCCCACATATTCCTTGCGGGTATCCATAAAGTTTTAGTTTTGGACATACTCCAAGTACTCTCGGGTATATCTGGAGTCCCCCTTTGCCTAATTTAATCAAATCATACTTCACATTTAACTTAAAACATACCAAGATGCAATCGCAAAACATTCACCCCAAGCACATGCAAGCACATCGATCTTATTGATTTGACTCCATTTTAAGACAATGGACATTTTTCCTTCATATATACATTGTGTATCAGCTTTGTGCTTTCGTGTGTTTATTTTCGTATCTCGTCATCTTTAATTGTCTATAGTTAAAATATTCAAACTCCTAAGTAACTGATCCAGTTTAACATCATCACACCAAGTAATTCTCCTTAGTAACTTAATAGGGTCTACCCCCCTTGGATCCATTAGGATTTGAGCCTAAACGGAGGAGTCAAGAACAAGGTGACAGCCTTGACTAGAGACTTGCCCCCAAGGACACACCGAGTGGCTTGAATATTTCTGCCACGTGACCCAGGTGTGTGAAAGGTGGCAACAAGTGGTTGTTCTACATACACTTCCTCTTCTAATACACCATTCAAGAAGGCAGTCTTGACATCCATCTGGTGTATCTTCCATTTCATCACTACAGCCAGAGCAAGTACTGATCTGATGGAAGTGTATCTGGCTATAGGCGCAAAGGTTTCTTCATATTCTATTCCTTCTTTTTGAGAGAAACCCCGAGCTACAAATCTTGCCTTATACTTTTTAATTCTACCGTCTGCAGCATGCTTGATCTTGTAGATCCATTTGGAAGTTACAACTGACTTCCCTTCTGGTCTTGGGACAACATCCCAAACATCAGTCTTCATGATCGATTGATATTCTTTGATCATAGCATCCTTCCATTCTTTATGTTCTGTCGCTTCTTCATAACTGGAAGGTTCTTTATCAATGAAATCACATAGTAAGGCTACATACCCGGAGCAGGATCTGGTCCTCTTTCTTTCTCTATGATTTTCTTCTGGAGCCCCATATCTTTCCGCACCTTGGATGAGTTCTCGTACCCAAGTAGGTTTCCTTTTATGAGGATTATTTTCCAGAGGTGGATCTACAGGTCTTTGTGGTTCCTCGAAATCTCGATCTTCTTCTTGAGCTTCTTTGTTCATGGTTGTATCATGAATTATGGGTACTTTTGCTTCTGTTTCTTCAGGTTCTTTAGCAGGTCTCTTTCTGGATTTGTTGTAGGTTGTGTCTTCATGAAATGTCACATCCCTGCTGATGTCAATCTTCTTGTATCCTGGGAAATAGATTCTGTAATCCTACGAGCTTTCAGAGTATCCCACAAATATGCCCTTCTTTCCTGAAGGATCTAATTTTTTTCTCTTCTCTTTTGGAATGTGTATGTACATAGGATAGCTGAATATTCTGAGATGGTTGACTTCTGGTTTCTTTCCAGAGAAGACTTATTTAGGAGTCTTGTTCTCAAGTACTCTATGTGGAGTACGGTTCTGTACATACACTATTGTTCTAGCAGCTTCAGCCCAAAGATGCATAAGAAGATCTTGATCATGAATCATAGCTCTTGCAGCTTCCATGATAGTTCTATTCTTTCGTTCCACAATCCCATTATGTTTTGGATTATAAGGAGTGGACAACTCCCTCTTAATCCCTGATTCTTTACATAGCTCTTTGAATTCATTCGAAGTGAATTCTCCACCATTATCTGATTGAAAAGTATTAATCTTCTTTTCAGTATGGTTCTCGATCAGGGCTTTGAATTCCTTGAACTTACTAAATACTTAGTCTTTGTTCTTCATGAAGTAAACCCATGTCTTTGTAGAAAAATCATCAATAAAAGAAACATAGTATGCATACCCGCTTAGTGATTTTGATGACATAGGACCGCATACATCGGAGTGGATGATTTCTAGTATCTCTTTGGCTTTGCTTTCGCTGCTGGGAAATGTCTTCTTTGTATTCTTTCCTTTCGCACATCCTTTGCAGACACCATCATGTTTGGCTTGAAATTTTAGAAGACCTTCAATAGCTTTCCTTGCAATAGGTAGTGCTCTGTAATGTACATGTGCAAGACTTCTATGCCAAAGTTCACTTAGCTCTATTGTGTAATAGACCAGGGCTTGTTCTAGATGGCCCTTCAATTTGTACAAGCCTCCTTCTTGTTCTCCAATCACCACTGCATCATCGATAGTCTTTCCTCTTGGCCACATGATGACTTGACCATCTATGAATGTAACCCACATTCCATTTGCATCCAATGCTGATATGGAGAGAAGGTTCTTCTTGAGTCCTGGCACAAACAATACTTCTTTCATTGTTAGAGACTTACCAGAGTCTAGTTTGTATGAAGATTCCCCACTACCTTTTATTGGATATTGGTAGTCATCTCCTAGCTTCACCTTGTGAGGTGATTCATGTTTTGACAGTCTTACAAAGGATTCCTTGAATCCCATCATATGTTTGGAAGCCCCACTTTCTATAAGACAATCATCACTGCCATGAGTAATGTTACCTGTGAGAGCAGAGATCAGAACATATTCATCCTCGCTTGAAGAATATTCACTTTCATATCTGGATCTCTTCTTGGATGGTTCATCATCCTCTGCAGCATGAGCATGATGTCTTCTTTTGTTCCCCTTATTCTTATGAGAGTGGTTCTTGCTCTTAGGACAGTCTTTTGCAAAGTGCCCTATCTCATCACATGTATAACATCTTATTCTAGATATATCCTTTCTATTGTTATCTCTATGATGAGGATTCTTACCTTTGAAGTGATGATGTCTTCTTCTGCTTCTTTTGGAGTGAACTGTGAAAGCTTGGTCTTCACTTCCCATCTTCTCTTCTTGAGCTGCTATCCGTGCTTCTTCTTGAGAACATTCTTCCCATAGTCTGCTGATTTTGACTAACTTCTTTCTAGCACAGATTCCTTGAATGAAAGCATCCCATGACCTAGGAATTCCATTCAAGGTAGTCATCACAATCTCTGCATTTTACACTTCTTCATCAATAGCTTCTAATTGTTCCTTGATCTGAGAAACCCTTGTGAAGTAAGACTGGATAGTTTCTACATTCTGAATCTTCACATTCTTTAGTTGATTCCTTGGATTCATCTTCCGGTTTATGTTCTTTCCTTCAAACAACTTGGTTAGGGCATCAAACATAGCTTTAGGTGTCTGAAGAGAGGACACCTGTGGGATAAGGTGATCCTTGATAGAATCAACAATGATCCTCTTTTCCATAACCATGTTCTTCTTATGTAAGGCCTTTTCCTCATCTCCCTCTAGAACTGGAACCTCCTCATGAATGTAGGAGTCTAATTCATTCTCTTCCAGGACCAGGGAGATCCTATACTTCCAGGCTCGGAAGTTATTAGCTCCCTCAAGCTTTTCATCAAGCTTGGTATGATGAGACATCTTTAAAATTAGAATATCAAATGGAAATACAAGAGATCTTAGATCTTACCAGGTAAAAATGCCGGATCTGAGACTTGAGCTGAAATCCTGCAGAACTGGTTCAGGAGCAAATTAGGGTTTTGCTTTTTTGGAGTTCTGTCCACCCAAATGCCTTGAAATTTGTCCCTAACTTCGATTTTTGGGAGGAGATCAATCTAGGCCTGGGATCACTAAAAAATTCTTCTTCTGTAAAAATCCCTAATTTTCGACAATAGTGACAGGTCCAAAACTTAAAAACCTCAGAATTGGATTCTGCTTCGACAGAAAGATGCACCCTAAGGAGGAGAGTTGTTCCACCTTAATTTTGCTGAAAATATATGGAGTAATATCCACAAACTAGGAAGCCCTAGTTCCCACAGCTGCATAGTGTCTTCTTCTCAGGTTAGCTTTGATACCATGTTAGTTTTTCAACATTAAGCTAGCATTATTAGGATCTTTAACTGAGAGAATAACAAGTACAGCAATCAAACACAAGAGACAATGAACACAATGTTTTTCCTTGGGGAAACCATAAAGGAGAAAAACCCACAACTTCCTCAAAGATAGAATCAGCACCAAAACAGCAAGTGATCTCCCAACAGCAGTAATATTCTTCTTGACTAGCCCCAATGTATTCTCCTTCCTCAACTATGCGCTACACTTGAGAGTGTATGACTTGTGTGATAAATAGAGACTCCAGTTATCTATTTATACTAATCCCAACATGACTAAATCCCTACTAGGGCCAACCTCTACTAAGAGAGTCTAATAACCCTAGTGCCCTGGAACTGTGGGGACTTTAACACTTAGACAATTAGAGGGTTACCCGCCATGACTTGACATGACTTGTTTACATTATTAATCCTCCTGATCAGAACATCGGGGCATGACAACATGACTTAAATACATAATAGATACATCCTGGAATAAACATCCGGTTACAATACATAAGATACATAGATGAATACATTCCAAAGTTACAAATACATCAACAAAGACAGTATTGATCAATATAGAGGTCGTCAACGCTCAACTGGACTATAACCTTCTCCGCAAAAGAATTTATATGTACTCCATGAGAGCGATTGCATCAACTATCTTTCATCTCATGATTTTCCCCCACAAAGGGAAGATCGTGATGGTTGATCAACTCACTTATCATGATCCGCAAGGTTTAACGGCACCCACCAACGTTATCCCTACCATCACCACCATTGAGCCACCAGGGACAACCACACATGCCAATGTTGTCCCTGTAATCAACACCATGGTTGAAAACAAACCAGCCTCCCCATTGTTGAATGTGGGCCCTAGGTTGTTTGTCGATACCACCATGACGGCTCATTTCCCCTTAGTGTCACTGCCACCGACACAAAAAAAGACAGTGGACTTGTGCATGGTATCATCTATCACTGCTGCACCCAAACAACAATCGCAGTTGCAACCATAACCTCACCCCCACATACAACCATCAGGGAGTTATCTGGGCTCATATCCAGTCCATATGATTCCCTTCCTCTTTCCCGCGCCTGGTGTCATGAGCAAGCTAGTAATGGCCACCTTAAGCCTACCCAACTTTACATTGAGAATTTCAGTGTGGTATCTTTATCCACCATCTCAACCACCAATGCCCCAGGTTGTTTAAACCCCGGTGCAACCCATTGTGGTCAAGTCTCACCCTCCACCCGGCTCGCAAAAGCCAACCACCACACCCACACCCGCACTGTACCACCCGAAAAGGGCCAGGGGCAAGAATGTGAAACCTACTATAGAGCTGTGACAAGTCCCAGCTTGTGCCATCTGTGAGCAACAGGGCCACCCAACTCAAAATTTCCCTAAAATCCAAATGATCCATGTGCATTTGGATGCCATGGATACAAATGAAAACATCCCCATGGTTAAACTCCCAAGTGCACCGATAGTCAGAAACAAGGCATTGAGAACAAACCATGCTTGCACCCTTTGTGGATTGTATGGACACTATTCTCACCATTGCTAAGACTTGATTAAATTTTGAATCGCTTTAGCTGACCTCTTTCAACATTCCCTGGAGTCTGAGATCACCTTGATCGAGGAAGTTCACCCCCCACCACCTTCTTCAGACACCATGTCCATTTACATGATGTCCATTTCAACTGACCCGCTTATCTCGACCTCCAATGACGGTCCATTAGACCTGTCTCTTCATTGCTTCAACAATGATGAGGAGATACTTAAATCTTTAACTGCCCTGGAATACCCATGGGACGACATGCACCATCACTCGTTCTTCCTCCCCGAAGAACTTGTGTCACATTTTGAGCAGTTTTCCATGGAAACCAAAGATTTCATCCATGGGAAAGTCAACTATTTAAAGAACCCAATCCCGACACTAGACACCTTCGAAGAAGGGAACATGGCCAACATCTCACCCACTGTCAAAATCAACATCTCAATCAATCCTGAGATTGTCAAAGAAATCATGCTGGGGGCATCGTGCTCCCCGGAAGAGGTCGTTGCCTACAAATCTCTCTTCCAATAATTTCGTGACATCTTCGCCTGATCTTACACTGAAATGTCTAGCTTATATCCATCCATCATGGAACACCACATCGACACATGGCTCGATGTGGCCCTAGTTCGCCAAAAACAATGGTTAATTCACCCTTCCAGAGTGGTCGCGGTGAAAGCCGAGATAGAGAAGCTGCGCACAGCCGGCTTCATCTACCCCATTTCCTACACTACTTGGGTTTCTAATCCTGTTCCCATGAATAAAAAATAGGGTACCATTCACATTTGTATATACTTCCATGATCTCAATGGGGTGTGTCCCAAAGACAACTTCCCAACACCCTTTATCGATCAGATTATCGATGCATGCACCGGACATCAGGCCTTTTCCTTCATGGACGGATTTTCCGGCTATAACCAAATCCAAATCCAGAAAGAAGAGCATTATAATATGGCATTCACAACCCCATGGGGCACATTCATGTATCGAGTCATGCCCTTTGGCCTGAAAAATGTTGGAGCCACTTTCCAACACGCCATGACATATTGTTTCCATGACCTAATTCATATCATCTTGGTCTACCTGGACGGCCTTACCGCTTGGTCACCAAAACAAGAACAACACATAGACGACTTGCAACAAGTCTTTTTATGTTGTTACAAGTACAAAATTCGCCTGAATCCCCTCAAGTGTTTTTTTGTGTCCCAGCAGGCCGTCTACTCAGATTCATCGTCTCCCACAAAAAAATGACGGTATATCCCCTCAAATTTCAGGTTATCCTTGATCTTCCTTCCCCAAAAACTTGGCACCAACTACAGATACTCCAAGGCAAGGCCAACTTCCTTCACTATTTTGTACCAAAATATGCAACAAAAGCTTACATATTCATTTGCCTGCTCCGCACAGAAATCCCCTTTGTTTGGGATCAACAAGCACAAGAATCATTTGATGCACTCAAGCAAGCCCTGGCTTCTGCACCATTACTCTCAGCACCAGACTTCACTCGACACTTCATCCTCTATGTGTTGGCCTCAGAAAATGCCATTGCTAGAGTCCTAATCCAAGAAGATGATGCTCACCATGAGCACATGATCTACTACATCAGTCATAAGCTAATAGGACCCCCACTACGATATTCACCCGAGGCGAAATTGGCCCTCACTGTCATCTTCTTGGCTCAGAAGTTGCGCCACTACATCATCGCAAACCAAAATTGTGTAGTGGCTGATTCAAACCCAATGCGGTACCTCTTAAGCCACCACCTCCTACAAGGTCGAGTAGCTAAGTGGGTAGTCGTCCTCGAAGAATTTGACTTAGAGTTCGTATCCCCAAAAAACACAAGGGCACTGGCACTGGCCACCCTCACGACTGATCTGTCCCCATTAACTCCGTCATCACCCCTCAAGGATGATCTCCCTAATGATTTCCTATTCATCATATCCATGGATGACCCATGGTATGGGGACATCCTTCTTTATTTACGAACACAGAAGTTCACAGCGCACTTAAACCATGAGGATAGGCGACCCATCCGACATCAGGCCATTCACCACTTGCTGATTGGAGATGTTCTGTATCATCAAGGCATTGATACCATCCTATGTCATTGCATCACCCATGGCGAGGCTGAAACCATCCTCAACAATTGTCATAGTGGAGCCTGTGATCGCCACCTTTCAGGTTTGGCAACTGCCCAAAATATTTTACATGCCGGCTACTTCTGGCCCTTCATCTTTGCTGATTGCATCAAGGAAGTCAAGCATTGTTGCAGCTGTCAACTCTTTGCCCCAAAATCAAGAACCCCTCTAGCACCATTACACCCCGTAGACATAGTCGGGCCCTTCTGCAAATGGGCAATCGACTTCATGACAATCAACCCCATCTCGGCCAATGGTCATAAATACATCATTGTGGTAGTCGATTACTTCACTAAGTGGGCTGAGGCCATGCCCACATTTGATTGCAAAGATGAAACCGCAGCACGATTCTTCTTTAACCATGTTATTTCATGATTTGGTATTCCTAAACAATTAGTCTCAGATCATGGAGCACACTTTCAAGACGTCGTATGGGATGAACTGTCAACGATGTTGAAATTCAAGCACCAGTACTCATCATCCTACTACCCCCAGGACAACAGCCAAGTTGAATTAGTCAACAAAATCATCAAAACAATGCTCGAAAGGATGGTAGGAAACCATAAAACCAACTGGCATCACATGCTATTCTTTTCCCTATGGGCTTATCGCACATCCAAAAAAACCACAACCAGTTTCACTCCCTTTCGCCTAGTACATGGCATTGAATTAGTACTCCCTATTGAGTGCCAAATCCCAGCCCTCTGCCTCGCAGTAGAAATTATCCCTAACACTTCAACTTTAGAAGAATGACTCCTCCAACTCAAGTAAACCATAGAAGACCGTCGATCTTCCCTCCAAGCCATTGAAGCAGTGAAAACACAGTCAAAGGTCCACTATGACTCCCATGTCCACCCTCGCACCTTCAACAAAGGGTATATAGTTCTAGTCTACGACCAACCCAACGATAAGTTGGGTAGAGGAAAGTTTGACTCAATGTGGTATGGCTCATATGTCATCCACCGTTGCCTCGAAAAAGGGGCATACACCCTTATTGACTCTAATGGACAACTCTTAAAGAACCCCCGCAATGAGCTCTACCTTAAGAGATTTTATGGTTAACATCACCAATGAGTCACTTCATTTTCTTTTCTTGTTTTTCAATGTTTTTTACCACAAGTCAGGGGCAGCACCATTAACTACTACTTCAAAGTCACTCGGAATCATTTCAAGACACCTCTCACACCTCCAGGCTCAAATTTATATTTCCTTATGAGACCATTGTCTCATGTTTAACAAATAAATTTTGGGACCATTTCCCACAAGTCACCTCGATTTACAAGCCACACCATGGCGATGTAAATGTATATGAACCTGTACTTGTATCACTCTTTCCTACCGCTACTCATGTGGGTTTTCAGGCCACTTCCTGTTTAGGGTCACCATGTTTCTTTTTTGTTTTGTATTTTAACACATAGCTGTCCATTTCATCCACTGCACCTTACGTAGATCCCTGAATCATTGTCCACAAAACGATTTATTTTTCTTCCATGTATTTGGCATATAAGTTCCCCTGGACTTGCACTCACATCACATGTAGTCAAGTCCATCCACCGCAACTCACAAACAAATCTCCTAACCTCCGTCTGAGAGCCACCTTGGTTTGCGTGCTTTTGCCGCACTGACTCGCGAGCCTCTGCCGCGATCTATCCCACGCATGTATTGGTATGTTTGAGAGCCTTTTGCTCTGTCCATACTACACGGATTACCTTTGGACCACTGTCCACTATCCCAACATGGGGCACTGCCTGTACCACCACAATCAGATGACCATATTAGAGTTTCATTTAAGCTCTTTTCTTACTCTTAAAAACAGTGAAAAGATTGTTGAGTGCAGCTGCTTCCTTTCCCACTCGCTAAAGTATTTGAAAGGGAATCTACATCATCTCGTTTACCTCCTTTTGCGGACCATGTAGACCATTAAAAGAAAAGGACCACCTTGGCATATTTAAGCCAAGACCATTCCCTTCTGCATACTTTTATTCTTTCTCTAGCAGAGGGGCCGCACTTTATGAAAAATCTCACCACGGGTTGTCGTTAAGCTCTTTTCCAGCCTTCTCATCAAGAAAATATTGTTGAGAAAACTTGGTTTAGTTCATGCTCCTAAAAGTATCTGAATGACCATCCAGTTAGTATAGGTTTAACCTTTTCCGTCCTGATTGGACTACCAATGGTAAAGAAGTCTCTCATCCTCTACAGGATGGGTGAGATCTCTTATGTATATTTTTATCCTTTTTCAGGCAAAGGAGACTACCAACGAAAAAGAGACCCCACTGGAGTCTTCTTCGTGCTTCCAGACTCTCTAAAATTGAAAGCACCATTGAGCATTTACTTTCTTGGGCTCACCAAAAATCCATGAGATCGTACCATAACAGTGTCCCTAGACACCACCTCACAGAAAATAGTTTGGCAGCATTCCCCCTTTGGGTCTCCTTTGTTCAGAGTACTCTGCAATGTGTCTTCCTTGGATCCCATCAATATCAAAAGTGTCCACCTCCCCCAAGTATTTCCCATCTATAGTGACATTCCTGGTATTATAGCTATGATCCCATTCCCATGATTCAGTTTCATTTGCTGCCTGGTCCACCCTGCCGTCATACTCTGAACAAAGGAAGTCTAAGTCTACCACACTCCCCTTGCCCCTATTCAAATATTTCCTTCCCCCTCCCCATTCAGTGGGTCAGTCCACAGATTGTCTCATGCCTTTCAGTTATTTCCCTCGCGCTTCTAGTCAAGGAAACATCATTGCCTTGACTAGGGGCAGGTCTCCCTTTGTTGATGACAACACACATATTCCAGAGGATAGACCCAGAGGTCCCTGTACCTTGGTTTCATTAACATAACTGATGAGTTACTTGGACCACTTGAGAGGAGTCCTTAGTGCCTCTCGGGATGGTTGTTTCTCACATGCTCGACTTCAACTACATCATCGCACCGTTGAGATTCGTACAGGGTTTG
>LPNX010183374.1:35699-38135 GCA_001517045.1 Pseudotsuga menziesii
TGATGACGATGATGAAGATGAAGACAATGATGATGATTATGATGATGAATATGGTGATCACCATGTTGATCTCATATGAAATGATGAAGATGAAAATGAAGATGATGATGGTGAAGATGATGACGATGATGATGTTGATGACGATGATGATGACGATGATGATGATGACGATGTTGATAATGATGTTGTTGTTGATGATGATGATGATGATGTGTCTAGTGTAACCATGCCAAATTTCACACCAAGCCAGCACATATATAAAAAATTTCATCATTGGCCCCACGGAGCACATTAATTAATCTATAGGTATGGTTTTTGTTGCTTGAATTGTTAGTGATAGTCATGTTTGATGATGAATATGATGATGAAGTTCATGATTATTATGATGATGATGACGACGACGAAAGCACATTGTGGAAGAACATTAATGTTAGTTACTATTTTTTTTTAAAATAAGATAAAATAATATTTCTAATAAAATTATTGAATTTTCAATACCAAGAAAATTCAATATTTATATCGCCAGATTCAATCAAAACATATAGACTAGAGAAATTACTGCATACCTCATACACTTCAATAGAATTCATCATATTCTTCACTCTAGTCATCATGTAAGTCATCATCTTTGTCATCATATCTAAAGTCAACATTGTAAGGATTGGTCATATCATCATCATCATCTAAGCCAGTTGCGATCATCATGTCATCGTTGATATCATCTTCATGGGAATTTAAAGATATTCATCATCGTCTTCTTCTTCTAGACCCTCTTCATTACCTTCCTCTAGGTTATACTTTACCAGCCTTCCCCTTGGATCGTGTCTCACAATAAATGACCAACCCACTTTACCTAGAACCTCAAAGTAAAACACCTGTTCACATTGGCTTGGAAGAACATAGGGCTATGTTCTTGGCTCAAACAACCTTGTATTTACCATGGTAACTCCATTATCATGTTCAATAATAGTTCTATCAAGATCATGTTGATTCAATCGTAACTTGTACCATTTGACGATGAACATAACTACCTTGAAGGATTTAAAGTCACACTGAAGAATATATTCTAGATACCCATAGAATCGATTTTATGAGAGTTCTGGATGTCTATTACTTCTAGATGAAACATTGGTCACCTCAAAGACTACATATATCCCACAATTTGATGTTTTATTTGTTTCATCCAACTTTTTGATGCAATATCTACAACCATTGCACACCATAGCCTTATGGTGTTTTATATACAATAATCCATACATGAAAATATTACATAATGATTCAATATTTATGATTAAGTGCATGTTTATGCATCCATACAGGGAAAAAACAATGTGTAAATCAATATGTAATTTGTAAAAAAAATGAATTAGAGTGGTTGATTAATATGCTTGCCAGATTTTCTTTTAAACCATATGCTAAATCGATTTCCCTTTGTGTAATAATGGTATATCCATTGTGATGTGTTGCTTTAACCAATGAAGCCACACCTTCCCATGATATTCCATGACCCGATTGGTTGCATCGTTCAATCCATACCTTCATCCAGTCAATATTGTTTGCGGTGTATAAATAAATTGCATCCCACTCTTGACCAACTGCTTGATGACAATAAAAATTAAAATTCAAGACAGATGTAAATTATCTTAACAAAGTATATGCTCTTAATTCATGGAATAAATTGAATATTCAAATAGAATATGTATGATATATACATAAAATTCAACATTAAAATGTAATATATTAATTAACATCCACTAGCGAATAATTACCTTTCACATTCCTCAATCTACCTTTCCCCTTCAAGTACTCCCCTTCAAAATTGTTATTGGAGTCTGGATCACAAATACAACATAAATTGAGCTTTGACGCTAAATTAGGAAGATATTCACTAACATAAAACATGTTTTGGTATACCATATATCCCTCCATCATAGAACCCTCAGCACATTCTCATTGTCTAACCAAACCCTTCATAAATTTCAAGTGCTTTTCAAAAATCCACATGGATCTTGAATGCACATGTCCACCGTCAATTCAATATCCTCAACTTGGCATATGAGGTAGTGTTCTTGTGCATTGAAAAATGTCGAAGGTAGATGCTTCTGCATTTCACACATGAGACAAGGAATTTCTCTCATCCAATACTTTATATCTTCTTTATGGATTTATTTAGATGACAACCAACTACAAGAGATGAAAACCAATAACGATATTTAACAAAAAAAAACATTAAATTACATAACATGAATTAGTGCACAAAAATTAAATATAATTTATAATATGAATTAAAGAAACACTAAGCACATGCAAATAATTGCTAGTTACCTCATGTATTGTAAATTTGAGCATATATATCTGTAGACAAACACACAACTCACAAAGAAGATCTCACAATTTACTCAGCCATTGAAGAATGAAACAGTGCAAAAGGCTTGC
>LPNX010183374.1:55367-120766 GCA_001517045.1 Pseudotsuga menziesii
GATGCGGAATCAAATTCCGCATCTAACGAGCTCTCCCAATCGAAATTTGAGTAAAAACACAGGGATATATGTCGAAAATATGAACACAAAAAGTAGTTTTTTTNAGAGGTGTCCATCAAAAGTATGCAGTGTGGGTACTCGTTGGATGCGGAATCAAATTCCGCATCTAACGAGCTCTCCCAATCGAAATTTGAGTAAAAACACAGGGATATATGTCGAAAATATGAACACAAAAAGTAGTTTTTTTCTTTCTTCCTCCAAAATTAATTAATATTATTTTATTATTTTAACCATTATTTTATTATTTTAACTATTATTTTATTATTTTCCTTAGGAGGCCCATTTTAGACCCCAAAATTCCTCTAATGTTTTTTTTATGTTGACTGGTCTATGGAACCTTTTGTCTTTACAGCTTCCGAAGTTGCGGCATTCTAACAAACTTATAGTCCAACGCTATAGTCTAGTTGAGCTCCAATGTTGAGTTGTTTTTTAGTGATTGTTCACTGACGATTTTCATTGCACTACGGAGCTCACAGTTTTTTCGTCTTCGGCCATTGCAGTCCATTAGTAGTTTGGACGCCGATACCTTAGTTGTCCCGCCGCCCGATTGTGCTGTTTTTTCCTGTCGAGTGTTTTTTACCAGGATATATATATATCTGTGTGTGTGTGTGTGTGTGTGTGGTATTTCAACATTTCTCTATTATTTTACCTGCGAAGTCATGCTTGCGCTATCCTTGTCGTTTCGAATTGGGTGTTGTACCTAGCTGTAAGGAGCTCGTTCATGGGTGGTAACGCCGTGGAAGTTTTCAGATTCTTCTTGTCGACTACACAGCTCATTTCTAGGTATGCCAACCATGTGATTCTACCCCTTCAGTTGATTTTTGAACTAGGGTCTCATCCGTGGTTAGGTTTTTCCCGCCATGGTTGATGGAAACATATGTTTATGGGTTTATCAGCTTATATGTAGGTCATTTTGACAGTTACTAGTGGACGGGGGGGGGGGGGGTTCTCATTTTCTTGATGATTATTACAGAATCGTTATGAGCTTTCGAACCCTTTTCGACTATTTAGGAAACTGGTGTAGACGTTGTCTACACCATTTTTTTTGGTTTTCATATGGTCATCCAGGGGGGGGGAATTGTCCTTTCTTTTGCAGTTGATAGACGTTTACCCTGGTTTTCTTTGAAATGCCAGAGGGTTTGTTTTTCCGGTGATTTGGTTGCTCGCATGTTTGGAAATAAGGTCGCAGTTTTTGAGGATATGCCTTATTTTGATGGGATTTATTTTGAGCAGGGAGTTAGGACATATTATTCTAAAGACGATAACACTGAGGATGTAGTTTTAATTAGACTAGTTTCGTTACCAAGAGAATTTTTACGATGTTAACGAATTTATGATGCCTTTTGTTGATCATGCTAGATTTTAGTCATGGGCAGGGTCTAGGATTTTTTGCAGAAGTATTTAATAGTTAGCCTCGGTTCTGTATTTTACATAGATTTAGCTATTGCAAATATGGCCGAGATAAATGCTTATATAGTTTTTCTTCGTTCTTTGAATACTGGTTAATAGCTCAAAGCCTAAAGGCATTTTGTTTTGTGACAGGGAAATTTTTCCAAAGACGATATGTCGAAAAGATAGAAAAAGAAAGCCCCCATTGCTAAAGGTGATCCTGAGGTGGAAATTATTACAAAGACTGAGTACATTTATGAGGATACTAGAGCCACCATCGGTGTGGAACCTGACTACAAGTGGGGTGAGATTTACAGAGTGATTTCAAACTAGGAGGTGCCTAATACCGGGTTTGAAGAGTTACCAATATATGCTAATATTGAAAAATCTTCCTTGATGAAGATGGCTACTAGGCCTGAGCTTTTCCCATGCTCAGAAGTGATTGGATGGATTCTGCCTAGGGCAGACATGACTACTATGATTCTGGCCAATATTTCCAAGCAGGGCTATGCTGCTTGCAGCCCTGGTTATGTATCATTAGCTTATCAATTATCAGAAGCCCAAGTTTACCTAACTAAAGATTGGTTGAAGGAGATTAACCTAGACCTAGTTGAAACAATAAAAAGAATGATGATACCTGGTAAGAATTTTTGAACCAGACCATCAATGGAATATGACACAGCTACTTTAAGAACCCCTTATAGGTTTATTGTGTTAATGATGAACATAATGTTTGGGAGGGCCCACGAAAGGAGTTTCAAGTTAGGATGGGTTCCTATTATCTTCTATGTAACCACCCAAGGGACTGTGTTCAACTAGGCAAACACTGTGTCCACCAGTCTCTCAGCCTGCTATTATGGAGAGAAATTCCTATGGATTGGGGTACCACAACAGACAACTTGACTCCAGAAATCAATCCTTTCCAATATGCAATAGAAATTAAAGATCTAACACTAAAGGATCAGACCTCGTACCTTATTCTAGATGGTTGAAGTAGATCCCCATTGAGCTTTCCAACTTCAGCTTGAATTGATAAATCAATTCCTCAACAATAAGTAAACAAGACAATCATACTATATATATTGGTGTCAGATCTATTCTAGCATATATAATCAACAATGTATAAGCATTTGAAATCATCCATGGATAAAATATTCATTCAAACATACATTATAGGATAGGAAAAGATATTTCTATTAATATAAAATCAGATATTACAATGGATACAACCTCTATCAGCATGTCTGTGAACAAAATAAACTAAATCCCCCACTTGGGTCTCTACCACCTCAATCCTCCATCTCTCGATAGCAAGCTCATAAGAAAAAGGAAAGCTTGGGAAGAACAAAAAAGTGCTCCAAGGGACAAAGGGATGCAGACTCAAGCACAAGTTTCGGCAACAATGGACTATAGTTTCTTTGCTCTCAATTCTCTCATATGCCTTCAATGTATCAAAGAATTCCTTATATACATTTTCAAAGGGGTAATGAAAGGTCGAATCCGAGCGAGCTCAAGGCATATGGAAGGCCAGGAGTCAAGTGAGTCGGATCCATGTCAAGGAAAACTCCAAAAGGATTTGGATTTTGCACACATTCTGATGTACACGGTTTTAGGGGACAGGGGAAGGCCATACAAGTGTGATTCACCTAGAGTGGTAAAATCAGCTATAACAGATGCCCCCTAATGTGTGAGGTCAGAGGGGTCATACGATGGCGGAAATACATTATAAGTGCATCCCAGAAGTGGAGCGATGAAGGATCCCAAATGGAAGACCAGCCACCCAATCAGCATAGTACAATGATACAACTCTGCGCATAACTGCAAATACATATAGCAGTCCCAGATACATAAGAGTACAATGGGCATGAATAGGCATGATACAAAATATCACATAAGTGGTCATCGCCACATACAATATACATAGATTAGAATCTCCATGATGAATATATACAAAGGATCATGATCTCCATAATGGTTGAAGATATACAATGGATCAAGATCTCCATAATAGCTGGAAATGTCTAACATATACTGGACTCAAGTCACGAGAGCTTAAATCTCTTGAACACTGGCATGATCAAGAAGGTAGCATATAAGAGATGCCACCAATTTGGAAGGTCTTCTACACAAACCGCTACAAGTACATGTCCTACTATGTGAATAGAGGTGTCTAGGTTGAACATAGTAGTCCATCGTCTGATTACTGGTCATTGATTTATACCGTTAACAGATGCGAGATCACCCACCGATAATGAAAATGGCAATCAAGGTACTAGAGTGCAAACTAACAAGTGTGAATAGATGTGTTGAGGTCGAACACTTCAGAGGATCCATCGATCAGGGGACATTGATGTATTCCCAAAAACTGTCGATGGCGAGAGAACCTACCACTGATGTCTGAAGGAACTCAAAATGACTCTATATTCCAATCCCAGAATAAATGATCTAAAGTCAATGGGATGAAATCCGCTGGAAGGAGGGAATTAAATTATCCCCCATCATCCAACATGAGGTACTCAGCAAAGTTGTATAATGTGGAAGGACTCGATCATAAGGCGCACGAAGCAATAACTGTACCGGCAATGACCGACATGCAAAGTCAAGATAACTAAGGAATGGCCGAATCAGGTTTCAACTTCCTTCGAACAAGAGCATAACAACATATGGTGACTTGAATAAAGGAAGCATAGACTCGATACACAAAATTGGGACATCTCTACGACACAGGAGGCATCGACAGAGGCTCCATGGGGACTAGAAGCTTAACCAATCAGTGGAGATAAACTCAGATAAACGACTATAGCTCCTAAATTCAAACTACAAACCCAACCAATGGATGTGATGTAAAATTCTCTATTCAAAGGCGACATGAATCGATAGCTTCCAAAGGATAACATCTTTCCTTGTCTGGATTTTTTATTTTTTTATTTTTTTGGACTTTTTCAAATATTTAAAAATCTTGAAAAAGAATAAAACTGCTTTATAATTATAGACTAGGAGGAGACAAGTGTCATAGGGGAAGACAAACTAATTCCAAGTAGTGGAACATACCGATTCTCGAAGAAAGAATACATGTGTAGGATAGTGACCCTCGGGGGAAAATCCCCTCCTAGTAAAAATAGGCAATCAAGCTGCAAAGGATATATAAAATGGCTCTGCATGGCTAGTCATGAGACAAGCTCGGGCTATATGGTTGAAACTCAATGTCAGGGGAGTCGGCATAAGGATCAATAAGGTAGGCAAAGCTCATGATAATGTAATTACAACTTGACATAAAGGAGTCCCGAGGGAAGTAGGCCAGCAAAAGATCAAGAGAAGTATCAGGCTCTTGCGAAATGTCATGGAAATACTATACAACGAACTCCCACACCCTAAGGGACAAAACATCAGGATGGGCATCAAATGCAAATAAGGCGCTAACTAGGGTACCCATGTAAGGTCAAGTTCTACCACTCATATCATGCCACTTCTAAAACAGCAAGAAGGTTCCGTGACATAACAGAGTGGGTTCGTACCTAAGTCTATAATGAAATGGTCATAAGGTCATGCAAAATGCAAATGGTGATGATACCTAACCTATATTCCAGTTTAGACATGATACCTGAAATCGGCATGAACAAGTCAATCCAACGGCTGAAACGGCACTCAAAAAGGTCTGTTGCATCATAAATTAGTCCAAAAACAGTCCAAAAGGATTAGAAAAGGTCCAAAGTATAGGAAAGGGGGTAAAAATTTCTATAAATAGTAAAAAATTCAAAACATTGTAAAACATTTGAAATTTTTACCCATTTGAGCTTAGAATTTCAACAGCGAATTCCAAAAGATCCAGCTGGCGGAATCCACTACCATTTTTTCCAGGTACTTACCCATGCTCTACTCTTCCATTTTGATGAAATTTTTGTCAAATTCCATGGTGGTTTTGGATTTCTAGGCCATTCCAAAATAGGAGCTGCGGCCCACGCAAAAATCAAGGGTTTTTTCACGTAATGGGCTAGATATACGTGGAAAATGCCCTTGCAGTCGCATACATACGTGGTTGTTTGGAAAACAGTCACGTATGTGGCCGCGCTTAAGTTTTTTCAAGTGTTATAATGGGAAAAATTCTCCTCCAATCAAGTTGCTCAAGGTGGACCAAACGCTCCTCCAGTGGTGAAGTGTCTGGTAAGAGCTCTATGGCTAGCTTCAAAGAAGGAATCTCGTACTTAACCGACAATACTGACTCCACTCCATGTACAAGTTGATATGGAGAAAAACCCATGGTAGTCTTAACAACGGTTCTATATGCCCACAAAGTAGGATATAACATAATGTGCCAAGTATTCTTGCTTTGTGTGATGGTTCGTTGGAGAATGGATTTCAATGATTTATTCACTACTTCTACATGTCCATTCGCTTGAGGGTAGTAAGAGGAGGAATGCTCTTGTTTGTACCCTAACTTTGATGCCAACTCCTCCATCATATGATTCTGAAAGTGTGAGCCATGATCAGTGACAAGCTCTTTTGGAATCCTGAGCCAAGTAATAATCTGGTTGAATACGAAGTGTGCAGCTGTCTCACCATCGGATTTAACTATAGGCATAGCGTCAGCCCATTTCGTGAAATAATCAACAGCCACTATGATATGATGATGCCCCCTAGCTGAAGCTGGGTTGCAATCCATAAAATCAAGCCCCCACTTAGTGAAGGGACCGGTGGTGATGATGGGATGTGACGGGGTAGGTTTTGAGCTCATATTACGTGCAAACACCTGGCAAGGGTGGCACCTCTTGACCGCATCTACATAGTATTGAAATATCTACGGCTAGAAATAACCCGCTCTTAAGATTTTTTGGGCGATAGAAAGCCCAGATAAATGAACACCACACACCCCTCCATGGCAATCATTCAGCACTACCTCAGCCTCTTCATGAGTTAAACAACGACGTAAAATGGAATCTACCCCACGGCGGTATAAAGTGTTATCCACTATGAGGTAATTCTTAGACACGTGATGTAATCGTTGTCGTTCATCCCGTGAGAGGTGAGTAGGGACCTTCAATGTTTGTAAATATATAATGATATCCCCATACCATGGGTCTAAAGTTGAGATTAAGAACATGTGCTCATCGATAAACGTATCTTCACAAACCAACTCCTTGGCCTCGCTTGGGAAATATGATATGAGCTCTCCAAAAATTAACGATTTCTTTGATTTTGCTGAAACAAACTCGAGATCGAATTCTTGCAGGATGACAATCAATTTATTATATTTTCCCCCAATCATCCTTCGAGTGAGGATGAATTGAAACAGATTGACATTGGCTACAACCAAGGTTTGGCGAAGGAGAATATAATGTCTCAACCATTGAACCGCATGTACGGTAGCTAAGGAAAGATTCTCAACATAGGAATAACGAATCTCCATGTCAATAATATTCTAGCTCAGATAGTATATTACATGCTCTTGGAGCTCCTCATCCTCTTGAACCAAAACCATACCAATCGTCTCCATGGACGCGGCCACATAAAGTAGAAAATCACGGCTATAGTTTGGGGGACTAATCACTGAGGCCAATTCTAGGGCTCGCTTGAGTGCATCAAAGGACTCATGGGCTCACTCATCCCAACAAAAGGTGGTGTCCTTCTTCAAAAGATGTATGAAGCCTCTAGTCAAATTGGAAAAATTGACAATGAATCTCTGTAAGAAGTTTTCCATGCCTTGCAAACATTGAAGATGACGAATATTCTTCAGGAGAGACAACTAAAGTATTGCCTTAACCTTCAAAGGGTCGACTCTTATACCCTCTTTATAAATGATGAATCCTAATAAGCGACCTGACTTCACACAAAATATGCACTTGTGATGATTTTACCTGACCAAATAATGGCGGCACCTTTTGAATATCAATCTCAAATGATAGGAATGACGCATTCTCATACGAGAATGAGCAGCAAGGTCATCCAAAAATACTACGATAATCGATTTGAGATCATGGAAGATTAAGGTCATGGCCCACTCAAAAGTAGCTCTGGCATTCTTAAGGCCAAAAGGAATTTTCCAATATGCAAAAGTTCCCCAAGGAAAAATAAATGCAGTTTTATGTTGGTCCTTAGGTTTAATTTGTATCTGATTATATCCAAAAAATCCATCCATAAAGGAAAAAACCTCACTACTCGCACACTCATCCAAAATCTGATCAATAAATGGTGTGGGGAAATTTTCCTTAGGACAGGCACGATTCAAATCACAAAAATTAGTACATATGTGGATCACTCCCTATTTCTTGTCAACCGAAACGGGGTTCGAAACCCAATCCGTCAAGGGAATGGGATAGATAAAACCGGCTTTCAACAGTTTCTCTATCTCTACCTTAATCAGGGGTGCTTTCCTAGGATTTACCGCACGCAAACATTGTTGAACAGGCTTAGCATTGCGATAAGACTTAATCTCATGTTCAACAATGTGAGGGTCGATACCAGGCATTTCATCGTAAGACCAAGCAAAGATATCATGAAATTTTTTAAACAGCACGGTGTATTCTTGAATCTCAACATGGGAGCATTCTGCCCCAATATAGACATTCTCTATCCTGCCAGGATCGTGAGAGATATTGATAGGAATCGTTGGAGATATATTTTCCATGTTCCCATCAGCCATCAGACCAGGAGAGCTTAATGGAACCATGGGACTACCAATTCTCTCGCGAAGAATCTCCCTAAAGTCCTCACACGCCAAGCGGTCAAGCTCGGGAAGAAAATAAGATCTATGATGGAGCTCTTCCCATGGTGGCTCAACTCTCGACATGGCCTCAATAGTCGCTTCGTCTGAAGGAAAAACACTATCAAGGCAGTCGTGCGCATGAGAAGACTTTATTTCCCATGCAGGCAGCACATACAGTTCCTCCTCCTCTATTCGTGAAGAGGAAGTAATATGCTCTGCAACACACTCAAGATTATCTTGATAAGCTACCATAGTTGTAGGCAATGGCACGTGCGTCACGATGGGCTCACTCAAAGTATTCAGTGTAGGAAGAATCCAAGGATATTCCATATGACTCGTGTGAAAATACACCGATCTTATAGATGTCGAAGCCTCACTGGAACTAGATCCTATCATAAGGATAGGTGCAGGACAACTAAAAATTCCCATGATGGATGGATACATGTCTAAACCCACACTCCCAATTGTCGGCTGAGAGTTCTCTATGATCGAGATAGAAGCTCTCAAAGATGCGATAAATGACGAATTCTCGAATGACATTTGATCAATCGTAACTATCTTCCCATTAAATGGAAAGCATACAACACAAAATAGGGAAGAAGCTACGGCTTGCATATTGTACATCCAATTCCTACCCAGCAAGAGATTGTAGTCGAGGGGTGCATCAACCACCTTGACCTCTATTGCAACGATCTTCCCTCCCAAATGGACCTTAAGGGAAGGAAGGATTTCGTGCGGCCTAAACGATCTCCCATCGAACACAGTTAACATGGTCACAGACTTAGACAACTCAAGGTAACCTAAACCCTTCGAACATGATAAAGACATCACAGAAGCAGCAGCGCCTTCGTCAATCACAGTACGCTTGATGGTCATGTTAAGACATTCTACGTGAATCAAAAGAGACACATAGTAAGGCAAGCGAGGCTGAAGTCCTGCGGTTTCAAATTTAATCATGGAGGAAGAATTATCATCATTCACACCAAGGGCAGAAATAAAATCCTTCCTTTGCGAAGGACAACTCTGAAGTACTTCTAGTGTAGACATCGCACAAGGAGTGTGGCCCAAATCCTCGACAACAGAATAGTTCTGGGCGACTCAGGCATTACGATTGTGCCCCGAATGCTTAAGGACTCCCTTAGGAATGCAAGGTGTAGCTTCAAGTTTATCCACAGGTTTTTCAATACACAAAGGGGTCCCTGGTGGATCAGGCTCCTTTCCAAGGCTAGGTTGTGATGAACCATAGTCCTTCGCACAGGTCACAACTTTCGCAACACGTACCATGTTAATGCAACCATGACCACTACCCTCCGACAGATCTTGATCACCACTAGACTGATCATGGGTCCTCGAGTTCATATTTTAATTGTGAGGTAAAGGGTTAGTCAGCACAGCTGGGCCCTGTGCCAAGAATCTCGAGGCTTCATCGATACGAGGGAACAAGTAAGTCAGGTGATCCTCCTTACACAACTTGCAAGGAAATTTAACCTTACATTTAGCTTTCTTGTCCCCCCCAGCATCACAGGTTTTCTTGCCATTATTATTAGCATTTTCGTTCCTATTCCCACCCTTATGATTATTCTTACCCTTCTTTTTATTCCATTCAGGCTGCTGGTTACCCTTCTGGTCCGACGATTGCACTGAAAGCACACTCGCCATTTGGGTGGGTTGAGATGAAGCTGTGTCTTGTCCCAAAGTAGATTGGTTGATTGAAAATTGACTAACTTTTTTTGCAACTGAATCTGTAGGTTTAGCACTCGCACAACCAACAATGTCATCAGCATGTGGTCCGAGTTTAACTTTGGGGTCGAAACTAGAATGCAGAGCATTAGGAATGATCTCATATAACAAATCGGATTGAGCATAAATCAAATCCAGTTCCTATGCCCTAAAAATGGCTTGTTCCTAATTTTTCACTTCGGATGTAGAAACATCCTTCGCTATATAAGGAAATAACATCTTAAGGAACCCTTAGAGGAGGAATTCCGATGGTATAAAGGCTTTAATCGACCTCTTCCATCTACGCCACTCTTGGATATGATCTGAGATATGTGTGGATTTATCCTACGGAAATGTCGACAAGAGTTCTGTACCAACATCATAACACACTGGTAGTTGGAAGTGGTTAAGAAAATTCATCGCTAGGTCATCGAACAAAGTGAATGCTCCCCTAGGTAGCTCTATATCCCATTTCATGGCAGGCCCTGTAAGGGTGCATTGAAATAGCCTTAAATGGATTGAGTCCTGGTGTAAGGAATTCGAAGAGCACCATAGGTGAAAGGCAGTAACATGTTCACTCCGATCCTCTCCCGGTTTTCCCTCAAATTTGGGTATGTCTGAGGGAAGCTTAGTAGGGACAATCGGCCAAGCCGGGTCATGAGCTACAGGATCATTTGTCAATCTTGACAAGTCAGGAAGATTCAGCATTGTGAGGAAAGGGAGCCTAGGATGATTAGGTTGATGGACCGCTCCCTGATAGTTCTGATTCACATAGGTTTGACTACCATAACCACCATGGCCTTGGCCATAGTGCCCTCCTCTCGTTTGACCCATATAGGGTGGCATGGAAGCACCATAGTGTGGTGTACCTTGACTATTTAGAGCTACAAAGCTGTAATTTGGAGAGTAAGTGGGTTGTTGATATCCACACCCATAAGGTGAAGAACCCTGTCCATACTGCGTCCCATAATAGGGTCCATAATTCATCCCATGAGATGTCCCATGAGACACTCCGTAAGTAGGAATACATGCTTCGGAAGTAGTAATAGGACCTCTAGAAGTATGAACATGACCTCCCGATACAACAGGTGGTGCATGAACCTGAGACACAACTGGTCGAGTAACCACAGTATGGACATGACTCATAGCAATGTTCCGGCCCGAAGGACCACGTGAATGAGGTGGAGGGTGAACATTTAAAGAACTAGGGATAGAGGACGAAGGGACCTGTGTAATTATGTATGTGTTATTCCCTATAGTCACTCGTCTTGGATTTGGTATCCTAATAGGATAACTAACCCTAGACCTAGGAGGAATACGTGATATACCTTCCATCACCAGGATGGAAGGTGAAATGTTACTTGTGCTCCCAAACCTCTCCGCATGGTAAGGAATGAGAGTGCTCCCAGGCATAGTGTTAGGCTCAAACTCCGATTCGACATGAAATGCCAAATCATGTGTAGGAAAACCAGATATACCATAACTAGTGCTCGCAGGTTCAAAATGAGTCTCATCATCCTCCTGCATTCCATATCGGTGATGCGTCAATGGGGAATCAACCCTAGGGTAAGTAGGTCTATCATGAAAAGTTCCTATCTCAGAAATCATAAGAACCAACTCAGTCAAATCAGGTGAAGGATCATAGTTAGGAGTAAACTCCCCATCTTCCACATGAATGGGAGAAGGTGGTTTAGGAATACCTTATATATGGTCTCCCATCGTGTGTGAATCAATGTGTGAAGTAGTCCACCTGGAATGTCTATTTCTCTCTCCCAAAGGGGGAGGAGATGTAGAAGGTAGAAGTCCTGCTAAACGATGAGAACGACGAAGAGCCACACCCTAATCCATAATGACTCACAAAATATAAAAGACTCTCTATCTACGCAAACCCTAGGCAAGCTAATGTGCACAGAGAAATCACCAATAAAATATAAATCCAACCACAAGCAATCAAGGGTAGGATAAGTGACCTCCCAAATGAAGCAGGTATGTCTCACCTAGGAGAGGCTTGAAACTCCCATACACAACAAGCGGAGGTACGTAACTAATTATTGTGGCCCTCAGCTTCAACGCGTAAAGTGATTGTTCTGTCCGACCCCAACCTATTTGGGATACCCACAGAATAACCCCTGCAGAGTACCCCCTCGATATCCTAGGTAAGGCCACTAAGGTCACCTCAATATAATCAATGCTCAGGAGACAGTCGTAGGTGGGATTGACCATATGGGCAGGGTAGCAAATCCTGAAACTCTTGAAAGAGCCCCCAGATACGAATACAATCCTAGAAATATCTCCAGTGCTACTCAGTTATGACTAGGGGTCATCCCAATCAATAACCACTCACACTGCCTCGTGCTTAACTCCCTTTTGAGAGGAGGATCTTGAGAAACACTGCTTATACCAAGAAATTTCACAAACTCACCTGGATAGACACATACATGTTGTTTAGTGGTCTTGGAGAATTTACTCACAATGAACTATTCCAAGACCCTAAAACCTAATCTTGTTGGTGAACCCTATCAAACAAAATAGTGTAGTTCATTTTACTTAAGCATTGATTTTAATTGGATTTATTACTCAAAATAGGTATATGGTCATGCAACTAATGGCGTTATGACACAACATGAACTACAATGCACACCTAACAATCAATTCAAATGCACTGTGTCCATGAAAAATAGGGTATGCTACTACGTGAAATGCACAATTTTCTTCAAATGATAAATGCAATATTTCCTATATGAAATCCTGACTAGTACTCCAAAGCAAATCTAGTGCAAGTACTATGCAAAATGCATGATGATAAGCAAATATTTTTGGATTTTTTGAAATAAAAATGAGATACTAAAGCAAAAGAATGGTTCTACAACTCCCAGACTCTGCAATCACACTCAAGAAAAGTAATAAGGTAAAAGAAATCTAATGCACTAATCCCAAAACAAAAAATAAAAAATGCAATGACAAAAACATTCTTCAAAAAAGAAAATTTACCCTAAAAAAAACGTCTCTGGTCAGAAATACATGTGTATATAGACTCTAGCAGTATCAAAGGAGAATCAGCAATCATCAAAATTCACCCAGAAACAATCCCTCTTCCTCTAGAAGGAAAAACTAAGGGCATACGCGACTGTTCGCAGTAAACCCACGTGTGTACACGGAAATAGTAGTGAAAACCACATATATACGTGACTGTGAGTTAAGAACTCGCATACAAGAAGAAAGGTGTATAAAAATAAAGGCAAACAGACAAGCTGAGACAAACTTCACACCAATCAAACACTACCAGGAAAACATACCCCTAGACCCGACATAGAAATAAGAGAAAAACAGCAATTCAAATTCATTGAATGCCAATACAAAATCCCCAAAGGACAACTACTAGGAACTCCCCATCGGAGTCACCAATTCTGTTACGGAGAGAAATTTCTATGGCTTGGCGTACCACAACAGATAGCTTGACTCCAGAAATCAATCCTTTCCAATATGCAATAGAAATTAAAGATCTAACACTAAAGGATCATACCTCGTACCTTATTTCGGACGGTTGAAGTAGATCCCTGTTGAGCTTTCCAACATCATCTTGAATTGATAAATCACTTCCTCAACAACAAGTAAATACGAAAAGCATACTATATATATTGGTGTCAGATCTATTCTAGCATATATAATCAACAATGTATAAGCATTTGAAATCATCCATGGATAAAATATTCATTCAAACATACATTATTGGACAGGAAAAGATATTTCTATTAATATAAAATCAAAGATTACAATGGATACAACCTCTGTCGGCATATCTGCGAATCGGAGAAACTGAATCCCCCACTTGGGCCTCCACCATCTCAATCATCCATCTCTCGATAGCAAGCTCACAAGTAAAAGGAAATCTTGGGAAGAACAAAAAAGTGCTCCAAGGGACAAAGGGATGCAGACTCAAGCACAAGTTCCAACAACAATGGACTATAGTTTCTTTTCTCTCAATTCTCTCATATGCCTTCAATGTATCAAAGAGTTCCTTATATAGCTTTTCAAAGGGGTAATGAAAGGTTGAATCTGAGCAATCTCAAGGCATATGGAAGGCCAGGAGTCAAGTGATTCGGATCCATGTCAAGGAAAACTCCAAAAGGATTTGGATTTTGCACACATCCTGATCTACACGGTTTTAGGAATCAAACCCGCGTATATACGTGATTAGGGGTTTAAAAGTCGCGTATATGAATTTTCACATGTTTATGGGGATGGTTAAGGAAACATCAAAGGACAAAAAATGGTCCAATGGGGTCTAAAGAGTCTGTAGAGGGACATGGGAAGGCCATACAAGTGTGATTCACCTGGAGTGGTAAAATCAGCTATAACACCTGCATTGCTTCAACTCTGGGAGGGGTGTCCCAAAAAAGGTCTGAGTTCTACATGAGCTCCATCTTAATTGATTGTATACTATGCACCTAGCCATTTCCAAACTTGAGGTACATGTGGGACAGGGATAGAACCCCTGTGTACACAGCCTACAAGCCATTATGGGCACACAAATACTACAGTCATTACAAAGAAGTTTGTGAACAATTTATTATGCCCTTGTATACTTTGATTTTCTTGAAAGAATGCAATTGCATGTCTGAAGAGGCATCGAAAGTCATTGAGGAGTATGCCAATTACTAATTTACTGATGAAGGTATGTATATTAGAATGTATGGTTGCTCCCGGGCGCCTTCATTACTTCCCAAATATGCCACGGATTATGTGGTGCACAAAGAAGCTGTCAGACAAGTTTTCTTGGATGGTATAGGGAGTTTTTTGTTCGAGCACAAGAAACCAACTTATCCTCCCATACCATTCAGACTGGGAAGCTATAAGTTTTCAAAAATTAAAAAGGCTGATGCATTTGTACAGGATTTAGAGCAATTTCACTTTGGAGAAATTAACTTCCATAGAAATGATTCTCAGAACAAAGTTGCGGAACATTGCAAGGAATCCAATGTGCATTTTGAATATACAAACCATTGGGATAAGGATGAAGAAAAGTTAAGAAATGCAGAAAATATGACTGCATTAAAAAGAAGATTTAAAAAGAAGATCACCACTAAAGGTGGTAAGGGCCAGGCTGAGCACAAGAAAGCTTATGAAGAAGAGGCTAGGAAAAGAGAAGAAGTGTTAGTTTTTCAACATCAAGATAGCATTATGTTAGGATCTTTACTGAGAGAAAAACAACTACAGCAATCAAACATAAGAGACAATGAACACAGTTTTTTTCATCAGGGAAACCATAAATGGAGAAAACCTCACAACTTCCTCAAAGATAGAATCAGCACAAGATGTAAAACCCCAAAACAGTAAGATGCAATCCCGACAGCAATAATCTTCTTCTTGTCTAGCCCCAGTGTCTTCTCCTTCCTAAAATATGCACTACACTTGAGTGTGTGAGTGATGTGTACTAAATAGATACCCCAGTTCTCTATTTATACTAATCCCAACATGACTAAAACCCTACTAGGGCTGACCTCTACTAGGAGAGTCTAATAACCCTAGTGCCTCGGAACTGCGGGGACTTTAACCCTTACACAGTCGGAGGGTTACCCACTATGACTTGACATGACTTGTTTACATTATTGATTCTCCTTATCGGAACATCAGGGCATGACAACATGACTCAATTACATAATAGATACATCCCGTAATAAACATCAGGTTACAATACATAAGATACATAGGTGAATACATTTCGAAGTTACAAATACATCAACACTCCCACTTCACTAGGAAGGTATTCTTTCGACACAATTTTTAGCACTGATATTCTTCTTTGTATCAACTGGATCATCTCATCATCTGCATCTCAATTCTTTTGAGTCTTCAAGTCATCTTCATTCTTTGGATCTAGATCATCATCACTAGATCTGGATAATCTCTTGATTTGGATCATCATGGGACATCATCAGTGGATCTCGATCATCTTTCGATCTGGATCAACATCACTGGATCTAGATCATCACTCGATTTGGATCATCATCACTGGACTAGATCTGAATCATCACTTGATCTGGATCATCATCACTGGATCTGGATCATCACTCGATCTGGATCATCACTGTTGGATCTGGATCATCACTCGATCTGGATCATCACTGTTGGATCTGGATCATCACTCAATCTGGATCTCTCAGAGTCATCATAACTGGATCTGGATCATATCTTGATCTGGATCTCATCTGGTCATCGTCATGTGTGCTATCTCAACATAGGAATTTCTACAAAGCCATCCTTCTTTCATGCTAGTTGTAGGCCTAGCCATCAGGTAGGTCTTTTCCCAGCACTTACATCTGACCTACTTGTCATGAAGGCATGCCCAACACTCACATATGATCATGTAGTAACCTACAGTCACATCAAAAAGGCCCAACACTCACATCTGACATGGAAGGAACTGAATCCTCTCACCATGAAAGAATGGCCTGCACTTACATCTGACATGGAAGGAACTGAAACTTCTCACCATGACAGAATGTCCTGCACTTACATCTGACATACAAGGAACTGAATCCTCTCACAATGACAAAATGGCCCACACATACATCTGACCTAGAAGGAACTAAATCCTCCACCCTCGTCAAAAAGGCCCCCAGTCCCAGACTAAGATACCTAGTAACGGACCAGGTGCCTCCACTCTCCCAAAGAGTGGTAGTTTCCATTACATCTATCCTACTCGACAGAATGGCCAGCACTCATATATGACATGGAAGAAACTGAATTCTCTCACCATGACAAAATGGCTCAACCCTTACATCTGACCTCGTCGTCAGAATGGCTTTGGATCTTAGAACTCATATCTTACATGGAAGGAACTAAATCCTCTCACCATGACAGAATGGATCAACCCTTACATCTGACCTGCTCATCAGAATGGATTTGGGACTCGTCACTTTCCCTTGGAGGAAACATTGATCTGGAGAACACCAAGCTTCTCCCTAAAGTACTCGAACTTCACTTTTGCCAATGGCTTCATCAACACATCAGCTATCTGTTCCTCCATCACAACATACTGGAGCTTCACTACTCCTCTCTGCACCATATCCATGATATAGTGATACTTGATCTCGATGTGCTTCAACTTGTCAGGGAACACTAGATTCTCTGACAACTTCATGCAACTCTGGTTGTCACAATGTATACAAGTAGCATCCATCTGGAGATCAAATAAATCAGACAGTAGCTTCCTCATCCATACTGCCTCACAACTAGCTGAACAAGCTATGACATACTCTACTTCAGCTTTACTCAATGCCACACAAGATTGCTTCCTACTAAACCAAGAGATCACACCTGATCCCATACTGAAGCAACACCCTGAAGTGCTCTTCCTATCGATGGCACTGCTTTCCCAATCTGAATCAACATAAACCTCCAGTTTAATCTTCTGATTCACATTGTACTTGAGCCCATAATCAACTGTACCCCTCAAGTACCTCAGAATATGCTTTGCAGCAATCAAGTGAACATTTCTTGGATCTGTCAAGAACTAGCTCAAGGTGTTCATAGCAAAGAAAATGTCTGGTCTCGTGTTCGTCAAGTACATCAATGACCCAATCATATGACGATACATCGTAGCATCAACCGACTCTGAAGAAGCATCACTCAATAGCTTCAGGTTTGATTCCATGGGTGTGGCCATAGTCTTGCAGTCCATCATCCCAAACCTTTTCAAGATCTCTACTACATACTTCCCTTGTCCAAGGAAGATTCCATCTATACTTTGCCACACCTCCATACCTAGAAAGTAATGCATCATACCCAAGTCCTTCATCTTGAACTCGGAAGTAAGCTTTCTCTTCATATGAGTAATCAACCCATCCATACCTATCATGAATATATCATCTACATATAGTAGAAGCATCACTGGGTTTCCATCTTTAACCTTGTAGTAAAGGTTGGAATCTACTTTACTCTTGGTAAAGCCCAAACTGGATAGAAAGCTATCAATTCTGTCGTACCATGTCATAGGTGCCTATTTCAAACCATAGAGGGCTTTCTTCAATTTGTTTACATGGGACTCCCTGTCATGTGTCTCAAAACCGAGTGGTTGTTCTACATACACTTCCTCTTCCACTACGCCATTCAAGAAAGCAGTCTTGACATCCATCTGGTGTATCTTCCATTTCATCACTGCAGTTAGAGAAAGTACTGATCTTATGGAAGTGTATCTGGCTACAGGTGCAAATGTTTCTTCATATTCTATTCCCTCTTTCTGAGAGAAACCTCGAGCTACAAATCTTGCCTTATATTTTTCAATGCTACCATCTGCAGCATGTTTGATCTTGTAGATCCATTTGGAATTTACAACTGACTTCCTATCTGGTCTTGGGACAACATCCCAAACATCACTCTTCATGATCAATTGGTATTCTTCGATCATAGCATCCTTCCATTCTTTTTATTCTACCGCTTCTTCATAACTGGAAGGTTCTTTATCAATGAAATCACATAGTAAAGCTACATACCCGGAACAGGATCTGGTCCTCTTTCTTTCTCTGTTATTCTCTTTTGGAGCCCCATATCTTTCTGCACCTTGTATAAGTTCTCGTACCCAAGCAGGTTTCCTCTTATGAGGATTCTTCTCCAGAGGTGGATCTACAAGTCTTTGTGGTTCTTCAAATTCTCGATCTTCTTCTCGAGTTTCTTCATTCATGGTTGTATCATGAATTCAGGGTGCTTCTGATTCTTCAGGTTCTTCAGTAGTTCTCTTTATGGATTTGTTGTAAGCTGTGTCTTCATCAAATGTCACATCCCTGTTGATGTCAATCTTCTTATATCCTAAGAAATATATTATGTAAGCCTTCAAGATTTCAGAGTATCCCACAAATATACCCTTCTTTCCTGAAGGATCTAATTTAGTCCTCTTCTCTTTTGGAATGTGGTTGTACCCAAGACAGTCGAATATTCTGAGACGGTTGACTTCTAGTTTCTTGTCAGAGAAGACTTCTTCAGGAGTCTTGTTCTTGAGTACTCTATGTGGAGTACGGTTCTATACATACACCGTTGTTCTGGCAGCTTCCACCCAAACATGCATAGGAAGGTCTTGATCCTGAAGCATTGCTTTTGCATCTTCCATGATAGTTTATTCTTCCATTCCGCAATCCCATTATGTTGTGGATTATAAGGAGTAAACAACTCCCTCTTAATCCCTGATTCTTTGCATAGCTCTTTCAATTCGTTTTAAGTGAATTCTCTGCCATTATCTGATCGAATGGTCTTGATATTCTTTTCAGTATGGTTATTGATCAAGGCTTTGAATTCCTTGAACTTACTGAATACTTCATCTTTGTTCTTCATGAAGTAAACCCATGTCTTCCTAGAAAAGTCATCAATAAAAGAAACATAATATGCATACCCGCTTAGAGAGTTTGATGACATAGGACTGCATACATCGGAGTGGATGATTTCCAAGATTCCTTTCACTTTGCTTTTGCTGCTTGGAAATGTCTTCTTTGTATTCTTTCCTTTTACACATCCTTTGCAGACCCCATCATGTTTTGCTTGGATTTCTGGAAGACCTTTGACAGCTTTTCTTGCAATAGGTAGTGCTCTGTAATGCACATGTGCAAGCCTTCTATGCCAAAGTTCACTTGGTTCTACTATTTCATGGACCAAGGCTTGTTTTGGATGGCCTTTTTAATTTGCACATTCCTCCTTCTTGTTCTCCAATCACTACTACATCATCGATAGTCTTTCCTTTTGGCCACATGATGACTTGACCATCTATGAATGCAACCCCCATTCCTTTTTCATCTAATGCTGATATGGAGAGAAGGTTCTTCTTGAGTCCTAGAACAAACAATACTTCTTTCATTGTTAGATACTTTCCAGAGTCTAATTTATAGGAATATTCCCCAATACCTTTTATTGGATATTGGTAGTCATCTTCTAGATTTACCTTGTGAGGTGATTCATGTTCTGATAGTCTCACAAAAGGATTCCTTGAATCCAATCATATGTTTGGCAGCCCCGCTGTCTATAAGCCAATCATCACTTCCATGAGTAATGTTACCTGTGAGAGCGGATATTAGAACATATTCATCCTCGCTTGAAGAATCTTCACTTTCTTATCTGGATCTCTTCCTGGATGGTTCATCATCCTCTGCAGCATGAGCATGATGTCTTCTTTTGTTGCTCTTCTTTATTATCTTTTGTTTGTTAGGACAATTCCTTGCATAGTTTCTTGCTTCATCACATGTATAGAATATGATCCTAGATACATCTTTTCTAGTGTTATCTTTGTGAGAGTGCTTACCTCTGAAGCTATGAGGTCTTCTTTTGCTTGACTTGGAGTGTACCGTGAGAGCTTGGTCCTCACTTCCCATATTCTCTTCTCGAGCTGCTATCCAAGATTCTTCTTGAGAGCACTCTTCCCATAGTCTGCTGAACTTGACTAACTTCTTTCTAGCACAGATTCCTTGGATGAAAGAATCCCATGACTTAGGAAGTCCATTCAATGTAGTCATTACAATCTCTGCATTTTCCACTTCTTCATCAACTGCTTCTAGTTTCTCTTTGATCTGAGAAACTCTTGTGAAGTAATACTATATTGTTTCTACATTCTGAATCTTCACATTCTTCAGTTAGTTTCTCAGGGTCATCTTCTGGTTTATGTTCTTCCCTTCAAACAATTTGGTTAGGGCATCAAACATAGCTTTAGGTTTCTTGAGAGAGGACACATGTGGGATAAGGTGAACCTTGATAGAATCAGCAATGATCCTATTTTCCATAACCATATTCTTCTTATGTAAGGCCTTTGCCTCATCTCCCTCTGGAACTAGAACCTCCTCATGAATGTAGGAGTCTAACTCATTTTCTTCCAGGACTAAGGAGATCCTATACTTCCAGGCTTGGAAGTTATCAGCTCCCTCAAGCTTTTCATCAAGCTTGGTATGATGAGACATATTAACTGAGAACCTCAAATGGAAATACAAAATATTTTATATCTTACCAGGTTCAAGATGTCGGATCTGAAACTTGAGCTGAAATCCTGCAGAGCTGGTTCAGGAGCAAATTAGGGTTTTGCTTTTCCAAAGTTCTGTCCACCCAAATGCCTTGAAATTTGTCCCTAACTTCCATTTTTGGGAGGAGATCAATCTAAGCCTAGGCTCACTAAAAAATTCCTCTTCTGTGAAAATCCCTAATTTTCGATAGCAGTGACTGGTCCAAAACTGAAAAACCTCATAATTGGATTATGCTTCGACAGAAAGATGTGCTTTAAGGAGGATATTTATTCCACCTTAATTTTGCTGAAAATATATGGAGGAATATCCACAAACTAGGAAGCCCTAGTTCCCGCAGCTGCACAGTGTCTTCTTCTCAGGTTAGCTCTGATACCATGTTAGTTTTTCAACATTAATATAGCATTATGTTAGGATCTTTACTGAGAGAACAACAAGTACATCAATCAAACACAAGAGACAATGAACACAGTGTTTTTCATCGGGGAAACCATAAATGGAGAAAACCCTGCAACTTCCTCAGATATAGAATCAGCAAAAGATGTAAAACCCCAAAATAGTAAGATGCACTCCTAACAGCAGTAATCTTCTTCTTGTTTAGCCCCAGTGTCTTCTCCTTCCTCAACTATGCACTACACTTGAGTGTGTGAGTGATGTGTACTAAATAGAGACCCCAGTTCTCTATTTATACTAATCCCGACATGACTAAAACCCTACTAGGGCCAACCTCTACTAGGAGATTCTAATAACCCTAGTGCCCCAGAACTATGGGGACTTTAACCCTTACACAATCGAAGGGTTACCCACTATGACTTGACATGACTTATTTACATTATTGATTCTCCCGATCGGAACATCGAGGCATGACAGCATGACTCAATTACATAATAGATACATCCTGGAATAAACATCGGGTTACAATACATAAGATACATAGATGATTATTACATTCCAAAGTTACAAATACATCAACAAGAAAATCCTCGGAGACTAGCACAGGAGGCCAAGAGTTGGCTTAAAAATGAAGAAGAAGAAAGGAAGAAAGTTGAACAAGAAGCAGCAAAGAGTGTAGAGGAAGCTGCCCAGAGGCAAGAAGAAGAAAGAAGAAAGAAAAAAGAAAGAGGATGAAGAGCTAAAGAAGTAGGAAGCTGAAAGGCTGAAACTGACAGGGTCCACAACAGATCAACAAACTTCTCACCCTGCAGACACTCAAGGAGTACAAGATTGGGATTGTCCCGACTCCCAAGAGCTTACTGCAACTGCTGACAGTAGTTTAGGGCAGGTTGTTGTTTCTAGATTAAGGCTGATTCCTTTTGAACAAAAGAAAGGGGAAGAAGTTGCAGACTTCAGTACAATATTTTATGACAGAGAAAAGAAAATAATTGTGAAGAGGAATGAGAGGAAAGTTGAAGCTGGGGGGAAACCAAGGATTATGATAATTGATAAAATCTTGGTACCTCGGACAAACAAGGACCCAAAACTAACAATCCGAGCTGGAGCAGTATTAATCCAAGCCTCTAAAGATAATGTACATCGAATAATGACAAACCTTGAGAAATCAAGGAAAATTGCTGCCCAATTAAAAGACACTCTAAAAAAGGAGAGGGATGAAGGAAGCAAATTAAAGAGAAAGTTTGAAGGCATGCTGAATGAAGTGAAGTCTTCAAAAGTAGAGCTTAAATCCCTCCAAGCATACAAGATGTCTTTAGAAGTTGCTATTGAAAAGAGAGGAGCAGATGCTCAGGATAGCTTAACAAAATTGCAGCAGGAATATTAGGAGCTAAGGATAGAAAGGGATGGACTAAAAACAACAAATGAAAATCTTCATGCAAAAAGAGACCAACTGCAAAGCAAACTTGGGGAACTGGAAACACAAAGGGCTACAATGGAGGAGATAGAAAAACAATTTCAAGTACAAGCAGCACAATTTAAGGGACAAATTGCTTCACTAGCAGCATCTTTGAAAGAGGCTAAGGAACAGCAAACCAGTATTCAGCATTTCAAAGAGCATGTCCTAACACAAAGAAGCAAAATGCATCAGCTGCAGGTGTCCATAGAAGAAGAAAGATACAAAGTTTTGCAGGGAGATAATAGATTAGAATAAATTTTGGAGACATCTTCATTTTTTGTAGACAGGTCTCAGGACATTTTGGAAGTCCTGACAGGAAGAATAGGAAGGTTGGAGGCCAATGAAGAGATTCCTGTAGACTTACCATCAAACGATCAACAAGGCTTAATGCAGGATTATGACTTGTTGGAGTTTGCAATAAACACAGCAGAAGAATTCAAGAAGGCTGTAAAGAAAACAAAAGGAGCTTGCATCGAGTATTGCAGAAGGCTGTTGATCACTTACAATCAATGCCAAGCGGCTACTGAGCAAAGATTAGATACATTTCCAGAACATGACCTGTTCATAGAAATGTTACAAAGCAAATATCAAGAGGATTAGTAGAGGACTCAATAGGTCAAAGTCTTGGATGAACAAATCTTGATAGATGAAGTGGCCCATTCGGTAGTTAGTGTACAGTTGCTGGAGGATCAACTACACCTGAGCTTACCCAGAATTGAAGTGATTAAAAATTAGGCTACAAATTTTGAGATTAACATTTGTTTTCTCAAGCCTTCTGAATTTGAAAATATAGCATTACAAGCCCTAGCATGGAAAAAGTTCCTAAATAATCAAGCGGGGGCTTCCACTTAAAGTGCTTTATTAGTTTGTTCAAATGTAATATATTGTAAATTGTATGAGCACTCAATATAAGACAATTTTGGGAGATGAAATATTGGGGAAGCCCAGGAGTCATTTGGGGCAGCCCAAAAGTCTTTCCTATTGTATAAGTATAGGAGAGTTAGATAGAGAAGGGACTTTTTCCCAGTTAGACTTGTGAGAACACATTGTAAGAGGAACTATTTCATTTTGCAATATATAATTACAAATTTTCCTGTTGGAGAAAGATTTGGTGGAATGTTCAAATGTTGTTCAACGGATGTGGTTAAAGGGGAACTATTTCATTTTCATCTTTTATTCATTAACTGTGAGATCATTCTAACTTGTTGAACCTATCTTCTTTTATGAATGCTCTCCGGTTTATTTCATGATAATTTCCACTGTGAGTAATGAATGTTTTCACAGACAATGAGCTATATTGTTGTTCATCCATCTATTCATGTTTATGTGTTTTGAATCAAAGAACATCTATCTGTGATTTTTCTTAATGCATGAACAGCAATACATTACTCATTAAATGATAATCTCACTCCCTAGGGATAGCTTAGTCAGTTTTATTTCGACCTGCTGTATGTGGTTTAGATGCGAGAGAGTCTAAGATGAGAGGTAAGAACTTGCACATCACATTGTGACCGCTCCTCGTATTCTTTTTCAATCTAAATTTTATATAGGCACTTGCATATCATACTTAAAGTTAAAAAACACAAAAATATATACGGTGGACTAGGCCATAACCGGTAAAACCTTTAATTTTTGTTACTTGGCCTACGGTAGCCAGACCGCAAATCGGACAGATTCCCCATACCAAATAGTCACGGGATAGTTGGGAACATTGACTGGGGAGAATCCCTTGCTGTTATTGCCTACGATTTTCCAGGCCTCAACAGTTTCTTGCGCTAGAAGGAGGGCCACCAGTGCATGGCTGGCTAAGGAAACCCATTTCCTCGAAATTACTCCACCAATGATAGTTTTGAAAGCAGTTCATTTCCCAACCCGAATCCTGAAGAGAAGTGGAAAGAAAATTTGTATTATGTGGACAACGAAGTTGTTAATTATTTGAGAAGACACACTAGAGCTTATGTGAAGAAGATTGGAGGATTATCGATTATCCCTGAATTACCTAGGAGAGAGTACAAGAAGAAAGATCGTCCTGTATTGGAAGACTCTGTGTTAGTTGGAGATTAGGAAGAACTTGTAGAAACATCTTTACGAGAAGTTGTTCAGCCTTTGAATCAAGTAGGCCCTTATACTCCTAACAGTTCACCTATCCATACTCCTGTTCAATCTCCACCTCACTCTCCACCCAGACTCATGGTAGGTGTAAATGCAAATCAGCCACCGAACCCGCCAAACCCACCACCTGCTTGGAAAGCCAGATCACCCCTAAACCTAGCACCTCCTTTGCATGACTTACCTCAGGATTTTGAGAAGATGCTGCCCAAGTTTGACCCAAGTGAGAAGATTTTATTAGATGACCATTTGCAAAGTTTCTACTTAGCCATAGAAGGATTAAGGGTTGGAGAACATGAAGATGTAGTCTGCAGACTTTTTCCCCATACCTTGAAAGCAGCAGTAGCCTCATGGTCTTTTGGTTTGCCTGCAAATTCAATTCTAGATTGGGACACTTTTGAAAGGATTTTCAGAAGCAAATATGTAGCCCAAAAGACCCATGCAGCACTAATGAAATGTTTAAGCGCTTTGAAGAAAGAAAGAAAAGAAAAGGTGCATAATTTTACTCAAAGGTTTTCTTCTTATCTTAAGAATTTATCCGCAACTGATAAGCCCTCTGATAAGGTTTTGATTGAATATTATACCTTATCTTTCGGTCATGACTTGGCTATGTTTTCAAAAGCCCAAGTTAAACCTACATTGTTAGAAACTTACAAAGAAGCTGAAAGAGTAGAGGCTGAAAAAGAAAGCATAGAAGATTATCCTGAGCAATCTGGAGAAAAAAAATTTGGGAAGAAATCCTTATTACTAACTAAACCTAAGGAGGAGCAATCACATGATTTTGAGGGAATGTTAAAAATGATGCAGAAGCTTTCCAACAGAATAATAGATTTGGAAAAAAAAAAGGAAGCTCAGAAAGCCTATAAGCCTTACTACAAGAGAAGAGAGGATAACAATCAATCCAAACCTCCTCCACACAGTTCTACATCAATGAACTTAACTGAGGTTGGTATGGATAATTTTTGCACTTTTCACCAATAGCCTCATTCTGAAAAAAGTTGTCCTCAATGGATAAACTCAATGACATTAGTTATGAATCAGCTACTGGATTCCAAATTAATAGAGTACAATGAAGAAGAAGAAAAGGGTGGTAAAGCCATAGAAAAACAAGAAAATGATGCCATGGTTTTATGGGACTGTGTTTCACTTTTTGATACAGAAGAAAATACTCTAAAACATGGGGAGATATCGGAAACAAATATGTCAGCAAGAATCCTGTATTTGGTGACCAAAGACAATTCAATACTCTCAAAGATCAAGAAATTGCAAGAAAATGTAAAGAAATAACCGAAGAACGACATAGATGATGAGACACCTAAAAATACCAGTCAAGATCTGAAATACGTAAACATGCCTGCTAAACCTATTGAAGAAGAAAATCTCAAAACACTTGAAGAACTAGCGGAAAAGATACGCACAGAAAACCAACCTATAGAAGAAGTTGATGAAGCAAGTGTGGGAGGAAAGACTAGGTTTAAAACCCCACCTTTCCTGTTGACTTTGGAAATTTTGAATCATAAGGTGCACAACTATTTGGTAGATTATGAGTCATCAGTTAATGTTATGCCACTTGCAGTTTGCGGAAACATCAATGGACAGCCTAAACCTACTGCCTAGGAGGTTACTCAATTAGACAGGACTAATGTGAAAGTAGTCGGGGAGATGGAGGATATTCTGATTTATTTATATGAAAATTAAAATATATGTCAATATATTGATATTGTGGTGGTAGACATACCTGATGGTTATGGACTTATTTTGAATCGAGACTAGTCAGCGATATTAAAGGGGTATTTTGCTTCGAATTGGTCACATTTGTGGTTTCCTCATAAAGGAATCCCAAATCAGATCAAAATATTAAGAGATCCCTACATGAAACACACTGTCACGAAATTGGAAGAAAGTAATGAATCAGTAAATTCTGTATTGGGAAATTATCTGATTGAACTTGAACTGGGACACTCTACATCAAAAGAAACTAGCAACCTATCGGACACCCAACCCGATCTCCTTCAATATTCACGTGCTGATAAGATTGATTGTAAATCAGTAGATATAGTTTTTGTTTCAAGAATAGTAGAATTAGATAATGGTTAGGTCTTTCTCATTTTTGTAGTCACACCTAGCCCCTTAACATTCAAGTTGCTACATCTTTAGGGGTGGGCAGAGAACTGGCCAGTTAGTGGATCGGTTCTCAGATTTTTTCTCTTTCTTGGTTTTTATTTCGAAATGGCTCTGTACATAAATAATGTGAGTTGGTTGTTCATTTTGATTTATTGTTGTTGTTTCTAGTTAAATTTTTTTTGGTTTAAATAAAAGAGGCAAAATTTTGGTTGCATGGAAAACATCAAGGTTTTCGATTAACTGAAATCTTTGAGTATGAGACTGTGTACTTTTGTTTGAGCTGATAGAATTTATTCTAATAAGTAGTTTTCCTAGATGGCTATGAACACATTGAAGTCCTGCTTAATCCCTAAAAATAAATCAGGATCAAAATGTCTGGAATACTATTTCAAGGCTCCATCCATTTCACATCTAAAAAATGTCCTAGGGGGTGACAGCAAAAGACCCACAGAAAGGAAGCAGGGTAAACAGTATATTATATATAAATGATCCCATGCCAAAAAATTGAAAGCCAAAAGGCTGATAAGAGTCAAAACTCCTAGAAAGCAATATCTGTCAAAGCAAAGCACTGAATCATATGAGTACAAATTTGCCAAAAGTTCTTCTCTGTCATCAGCTGAAAATCAAATGAATCTCTCACACAAAAGGACACTATGGGTAGAGGAGCCTGAATAAAAATTCAGAAAGAAAGGCATAAGGAGGACTCAAAAGGAACAAAAGTTTCAAAAAGCATAAAAGGTGCAGAATGGCATGGGAATGAGGAACAAATGAATATTCATGTTTACCTTATGTTACAATCATGTGGTGTCCAAGCTGGAAGCTACCCAAAGACAGAGGTAAATAAAACTCATCTACTTGGCCTTAAAAGAGTTATCCTGACTTTGAGATTTTGGGTTTTCCATTTCTAAAAAAAAAAAAAAAAATTGGACTGTCATCAATGATTAAAGTACATATGTTTGCCTTTGTAGGAATACAAGCATCTAGAAGAATTCAACATATTAGTTTAATTGTTGAACAGACTGTTACTTAAGGAAGAGTTGATTCAGAAATATGGGGTTCACCAGGTAGTCTCCAATTGTTGCAGCTGCAACGATTTCCCAAATTTCTAAAAAATTGGGACCCTCCTTTTAAATTTGTCCTGCTTAGTTTTTTTGGGAGTGCTTGATTTTACTCCAATTTTGATTTCTTTTTAGGATGATTGTTGAATGAATATCTTTATACTGATGCTACCTTTTATGATTTATGGTGATTTCGTATCTCGCTGTCGAAATTTGTGGAAGTTATGAATTGAGATCGTAATCAACTGCACAACCATCATTGTGGAGGTCCAGTGGAATAAAGACATGATCCAAAGCTCTATCCTCCGCTGATGCACTCTCGTTTTATTTCTATCATCAGTGTTTTTGTTTGAAAACCATCGGAGCTCTAGTGTTTTGTATTTCCACCGTTCCGGATGAAAAATTTCAAGCACCTCGATGGAAGTTTTGACCTTTCCCGATCGTCGTCGGTCTTGTTTCATAGAAGCTTTAGTCTATTTGTGCTCCGTCGTTGTGGCTCTAGAGCGGGCTAAACTTCCACGTGATAGTTTCCCATGCACCGATGTTTGATTCTTTGTCGATGTTTTGCTTGAGTTTTGGTTCTATTTTTTCTGATGTTGACTGGTCTACGAAACCTTTTGTCTTTACAGCTTCCATCGTTGCGGCGTTCTAACAAACTTATAGTCTGAAGCTATAGTATAGTTGAGCTCCGATGTTGAGTTGTTGTTTAGTGATTTTTTGTCAACAATTTTCATTGCACTGCGGAGCTCGTAGTTTTTTCGTCTTCCATCGTTGCAGTCCATTAGCAGTTTGGACGCTGATACCTTAGTTGTCCCGCCGCCCAATTGTGGTGTTTTTTCCCGTCGAGTGTTTTTTACCAAGATATATATATGTGTGTGTGTGTGTGTGTGTGTGTGTGTGTGTGTGTGTGTGTGTGATTTGGGCATTTCTCTATTATTTTACCTGCGAACTCATGCCTACGCTGTCCTTGTCGTTTCGAATTGGTCATTGTACCTAGATGTCGGGAGCTCATTCATGGGTGGTGTCGCTGTGGAAGTTTTCAGATTCTTCTTGTCGACTACACAGCTCATTGCCAGGTAGGCCAACCATGTGATTCTACCCCTTCAGTTGAGTTTTGAACTACGGTCTCGTCCGTGGTTTGGTTTTTCCCGCCGTGGTTGATGGGAACATAAGTTTATGGGTTTATCAGCTTATATGTAGGTCATTTTGACAGTTAGCGGATGGGGGGAGTTTCTCATTTTCTTGATGATTATTGTGGAACCGTTATGAGCTTTCGAACCCTTTCCAACTATTTAGGAAACTGGTGCAGACGTTGTGTGCACCAGTTTTTCTGGTTTGCGTATGGTCGTCTGGGGGGGAAATTGTCCTTTCTTTTGCAGTTGGTAGACGTTTACCCTGGTTTTGTTTGAAATGCTGGAGGGTTTGTATTTTCGGTGATATGGTTTCTCACTATTTTTTATCGTGCTCCTTTAACTTCCTCGATTCATAGCATATTACATAGCCTTCCTGCATGAGAATTCCTCCAAGGCTTTAAATGCGTAAACTTGATGGATATGCCACCTTGTACACTTATCTTTATGGGTACAATATTTACTTAATTCCACACTGCCTCATTATCCACACTGTAGGTACAGGGAATGGGGGACGTCCCCACCTTGGTTGTTTGGAACTAGGGTCGCATTTTTTGAGGATATGCCTCATTTTGATGGGATTTATTTTGAGCAGGGAGTTGGGACATATTATTCTGAAGACGATAACGTCAAGGATGTAGTTTTGATTAGATTGGTTTTTTTACCAGGAGAAGTTTTACGATGTTAACGAAGTTATGATGCCTTTTGTTGATCATGCTAGATTTTAGTCATGGACAGGGTCTAGGATTTTTTGCAGACCTAGCTTTTGCAGAAGTATTTGATAGTTAGCCTCGGTTATATATTTTACATAGATTTAGCTATGGAAAATATGGCCGAGGTAAATTCTTATACAGTTTTTCTTCGTTCTTTGAATACTGGTTAACAACTCAAAGCCTAAACGCATTTTGTTTTGTGACAGGGAAATTTTTCCAAAGATGAGATGTCGAAAAGATAGAAAAAGAAAGCCCCCATTGCTGAAGGTGATCCTGAGGTGGAAGTTATTACAAAGTCTAAGTACATTTATGATGATACTAGAGCCACCACTGGTGTGGAACCTGACTACAAGTGGGGCGATATTTACAGACTGATTTCAAACCAAGAGGTGCCTGATACCGGGTTTGAAGAGTTAACAATATATGATAATATTGAAAAATATGCCTTGATGAAGATAGCTACCAGGCCTGAGATTTTCCCATGCTCAGAAGTGATTGGATGGATTATGCCTAGGGCAGACATGACTACTATGATTCTGGCCAATACTGCCAAGCAGGGCTATGTTGCTTTCAGCCCTGGTTATGTATCATTAGCTTATCACTTATTAGAAGCCCAGGTTTACCTAACTGAAGATTGGTTGAAGCATATTAACCTAGACCTGGTTGAAACAGTAAAAAGAATGATGATACCTGGTAAGAATTTCCAAACCAGACCATCAAGGGAATACGACACAGCTACTTTAAGAACCCCTTATAGGTTTATTGCATTAATGCTGAACAGAATCTTTGGAAGGGCCCACAAAAGGAGTTTCAAGTTAGAATGGGTTCCTATTATCTTCTATGTATCCACCCAAGGGACTTTGTTCAACTGGGAAAACATTGTGTCCAACATTCTCTCAGCCTGCATTGCTTCAGCTCTGGGAGGGGTGTCCCAGTAAAGGTCTGAGTTATACATGAGCTCCATCTTAATTGATTGTATACTATGCACCCAACCATTTCCAAACCTGAGGTGCATGTGGGATAGGGACAGAACCCCTGTGTACACAGCCCACATTCCATTATGGGCACACAAATACTACAGTCATTACAAAGAAGTTTGTGAACAATTTATTATGCCCTTGTATACTTTGATTTTCTTGAAAGAATGCAATTGCATGTCTGAAGAGCCATTGAAATTCATTGAGGAGGATGCCAATTACTACTTGACTAATGAAGGGATGTATATTATAATGTATGGTTGCTCCCGGGCACCTTCATTGCTTCCCAAATATGCCACGGATTATGTAGTGCACAAAGAAGCTATCAGACAAGTTTTCTTGGATGGTATAGGGAGTTTTTTGTTCGAGCACAAGAAGAAAACTTATCCTCCCATACCGTTCAGAATGGGAAGCTATAATTTTTCAAAAGTTAAAAAGGCTGATGAGTTTGTACAAGAACTAGAGAATTTCACTTTGGAGAAATGAACTTCCATAGAAATGATTCTCAGAACAAAGTTGCAGAACATTGCAAGGAAGCCAATGTGCATTTTGAATATACAAACCATTGGGATAAGGATGAAGAAATGTTCAGAAATGCAGAAAATATGACTGCATTAAAAAGAATATTTAAAAAGAAGATCACCACTAAAGGTGGTAAGGGCGAGGCTGAGCACAAGAAAGTTGATGAAGAAGAGGCCAGGAAAAGAGAAGAAGATGCTAGGAGACTAGCACATGAGGCCGAGAGTTGGCTTAAAAGTGAAGAATAAGAAAGGAATAAAGTTGAACAAGAAGCAACAAAGAGTGCAGAGGAAGCTGCCAAGAGGGAAGAAGAAGAAAGAAAAAGGAAAGAGGATGAAGAGCTAAAGAAGCAGGAAGCTGAAAGCCTAAAACTGATAGGGTCCACAATAGATCAACAAAATTCTGACCCTGCAAACACTCAAGGATACAAGATCAAGATTGTCCCGACTCCCAGGAACCTACTGCAACTACTAACAGCAGTTTAGGGCAGGTTGTTGCTTATGGATTAAGGTTGATTCCTTTTGAACAAAGGAAAGGGGAAGAAGTTCCAGACTTCAATACCATATTCTATGATAGAGAAAAGAAAATAATTGTGAAGAGGAATGAGAAGAAACTTGAAGTTGAGGGGCAACCAGGGATGATGATAAATGATAAAACCTTGGTACATGAGACAGACAAGGACCCAAGACTAACAATCTGAGTTGGATCAGCATTAATCCACGCCTCTAAAGATAATGTAGATCGAATAATGACAGACCTTGAGCAATCAAGGAAAATTGCTGCCCAATTAAAAGACACTCTAAAAAAGGAGAGGGATGAAGGAAACAAATTAAAGAGAAAGTTCGAATACATGTTGAATGAAGTGAAGTCTTCAAAAGCAGAGATTCAGTCCCTCCAAGCAGACAAGATGTCTTTAGAAGTTTCTATTGAAAATCAAGGAGCAGATGCTCAGGATAGCTTAGCAAAATTGCAGTAGGAATATTAGGAGCTAAGGACAGAAAGGGATGGACTAAAAACAGCAAATGAAAATATTCATGCAGAAAGAGACCAACTACAAAGCAAAGTTGGGGAACTAGAAACACAAAGGGCTACCATGGAGGAGACAGAAAAATTGTTTCAGGTACAAGAAGTAGAATTTAAGGGACAAATTGCTTTACTAGCAGCATCATTGAAAGAGGCTAAGGAACAGCAAACCAGTATTCAGCATTTCAAAGAGCATGTCCTAACACAAAGAAGCAAAATGCACCGGCTGCAGGTGTCCATAGAAGAATAAAGATGCAAAGTTTTGCAGGTAGATAATAGATTAGAAGAAATTTTGGAAACTTCTTCATTTTTTGTAGATAGGTCTCAGGACATTTTGGAAGTCCTGACGCGAAGAATAGGAAGGTTGGAGGCCAATGAAGAGATTCTTGCAGACTTACCAGCAAAATATCAACAAGGCTTAAGGCAGGATTATGACTTGTTGGAGTTTCCAATAAACAAAGCAGAAGAATTCAAGAAGGCTGTAAAGAAAATGAAAGGAGCTTGCACTGAGTATTGCAGAAGGCTGCTGATCACTTACAACCGATGCTAGGTGGCTACTGAGCAGAGATTAGATACATTTCTAGAACATGACTTGTTCATAGAAATTTTACAAAGTAGATATCAAGAGGATGAGCAGAGGATTCAACAGGTCAAAGTCTTGGACGAACAGATCTTGAAAGATGAAGTGGCCCATTCGGCATTCAGTGTACAGTTGCTGGAGGATCAACTACACCTGAGCTCAGCCAGAATTGAAGTGATTAAAAATCAGGCTACAAAGTTTGAGATTAACATTCATTTTCTTGAGCCTTCTGAATTTGAGAATATTGCATCAGAATCCCTAGCATGGAAAAAGTTCCTAAATAATCAAGCGGGGCCTTCCACTTAAAGTGCTTTATTAGTTTGTTCAAATGTAATATATTGTAAATTGTATGAGCACTCATACAGCATGAGTGGGCCTAATGGTTAAGAGCATGTGTTTCCTCTTAGGAGGTCACGGGTTCAAATCCAGAGGGGGTTAGTGTATGTACACCTCTGTAGACTTTAGCAGTTAAATCGTTGCGCAGAGGGGGGTCCCTTGTCCCACAAACAAGGGGGTCTCATACACCAGTTTGGTGTCTCGCTTGGCGGTGACCTTAAAAAATATATTATTATTATTAATATAAGACAATTTTGGGAGATGAGACATTGGGGAAGCCCAGGAGTCATTTGGGGCATCCCAAAAGTCTTTCCTGTTGTATAAGTATAGGAGAGTTAGATAGAGAAGGGACTTTTTCCCAGTTAGACTTGTGAGAGCACATTGTAAGAGGAACTATTTCGTTTTGCAATATATAATTACAATTTTTCGTGTTGGAGAAAGCTTTGGTGGAATGTTCAAATGTTGTTCAATGGATGTGGTTGAAGGGGAACTATTTTGTTTTCAGATTTTATTCATTAACCGTGAGATCGTTCTAACTTGTTAAACATATGTTTTTTTTTTAATGCTCTTTGGTTTATTTCATGATAATTTCCACTATGAGTAATGAATGTTTTCACAGACAATGAGCTATCTTACTGTTCATCCATCTATTCATGTTTATGTGTTTTGAATCAAAGAACAGCTATCTGTGATTTTTCTTAATGCATGAACAGTAATACATTACTCATTAAGTTATAATCTCACTCCCTAGGGACAGCTTAGTCAGTTTTATTTCCTGTTGTGTGTGGTTTAGATGCGATAGAGTCTAAGACGAGAGATAAGAACCTGTGCATCACATTGTGACCGCTCCTCATATTCTTTATCAATCTACATTTTAGATAGGCACTTGCATATCATACTTAATGTTAAAAGACAAAAAAAAATATACGGTTGACTGGGCCGCAACCGGTAAAACCTTTAATTTTTGTTACTTGACCTATGGTAGTCGGACCACAAACCGAATGGATTCCCCATACCAAACAGTCACGGGCTAGTTGGGAACTTTGACTAGGGAGAATCCCTTGTTGTTGTTGCATGCGATTTTTTAGGCCTCAACAGGTTCTTAGGCATCAGTGGATATTTTAGGTGCAACAGAATTCACCCCAAATTATGAAGCTAGAAGGATGTGATAGGTAAAATAATTTTCTAGAAATCGATCTGGTACTAGAGGGAAAGAGAGATGAGCTCACAATTGACAGAAGACCAGTAACTGACTTGTCTGACTCAAACATGGTTTCGGACCAATACACTGCAGATCCATGAATTTGACTATGTCATGGCTACCAAGAATACACTGTAGATCCATGATCAATGATGTAGAAAGTGGAACATGGCTATGGAACATACAAAGTATATCCATGTTATCCGAACTCAATACTAGACACAGCCACCAAACATACAATGTGGATCCATGTCATGACTCCAAATAATTTTCCATCACGATCTGAGGATAGGAGATTATGCAGATGAAGCCTAACTACTTGGAGTCTTCATTCCAATCCATAAATGATACAATTCTAGCCATGTGAATAGATGTCCTGATGTCAAACATGGTAGAAACCGCTTGATTACAAGTCATTGATGTATAATGTTAACAAGTGCGAAGGAAATCACCATTAATGTCAATGATCCCCAAGGTATCTCAGTACATTCTCCCAAATGTGAATATATGTCTTGAAGTCGAACACTTGATAGAATATTTAGATCTAAGGTCATTAATGAAAACCTACTGTCAAAAGTGAGAAAACCTACCATTGAGGCATGCATGCTTCAAGGTACTTCACTTGGTTTCTAAATCTAATTACTATATGATGTGCTGAAGTCGATAGGTATAGACTCATCGAAGGAGGGTCATGATGTTTCCCCCATCATCAACACAAAACATTGAACAAAAGTTGATTTTGAAGTTGATGAAACAAAATCAGACACAACCGACATTATATGAAGGTAAAGTTACTGATGAGTTGGATTGTAAAAGATAAATCCTCTGAACAACTTGCAGCATGACAAATGACTTGGAAGCATTGACTTGACGAGACATAAACCAGATGTAATAGAAGGAATATGACGAAGCATTCTTTGAATTGACTCAAAGGAGTCATGTGACTCACGAAAGTGGATTGACTCAAAGACAAGTTGAATACCCAACTTTTCAGAAATGAAAATGCAGACAAGTGCCATGTTCAAAGGTGGATTGTGAGATTCCACTGATACAAATGAAAATATATCCCCCTTTCCCTTAATTTCCCCATCACAAAGGATGAGTGGCTCTTTTTTATTTTTACGAGTTCAAATAAGGAAACAAACACTCGTTGTAGCTCATCAGAAGGTGAGTCCATTCCCATATGTTTTACGAACCTGATAAAGGAGAGGATCATTCACAAAAGAGGGTCCTTTAGTGTTTAATTTAACGATTCCATTAAAAGAAAAATTGGTATTGTTCTTATTTAGAGATTCTAAACAAAGACAAAATAAGACTCCAAAGGGTCCTTTTTCATATGATTTAGTCCCTAGGACTCAAAAAAGTATAAAAGAATGCCCGAGAGAACTCTTCTAGCTGAAGGAAACTAGAGTATTCCTTTTTTCATAACTAGTCAATCTGAACTGAAAAAGGGGTAAACTATCATCGGAAAGACGACTCTTCAAGTACTTTTATGACCGTGAAGAATAAAAGTTCACTCGGCAATCATTTCATGTTTTAAAGAGTCTGAAAAGAGCTTAAATGTGACTCCATAAGGGGTCCTCTTTTTCATAAACCACTTTTAACAAATCTGGAATAGCAAAAAAATTATACTCAATACCGTTTTACAAGGTTTTTAACGAGCATGTCAAAGGTATAAACAATGCTCAGTACTTTTTCATACTATCCCAAAGTGTGAAAAAGACAAAAGAAACATGTAGCATAGCCATGACGCTTCGTAAATATGACCTGGAATCTCAAAAAATCAAGATAGGACCAATTTAAGATAAAAACTATAAACAAAAAATGGTAAAAACCCTAAAATTAAAATATTTTGATTTTAATAATGAAAATTAAAAACTAAAATTACTATAAAAAGAGGGTAAATGGTAAATTTTTACCATTGTAGCTTTTTTACCACGGTGAGAATGAAAATTAGTGAAAAAGATTGATTTTCAGTTGTAGATTCCGGGAGCTGTGGACCACCTCTACACGAGCTGCTTGAACCAGGTTACATCTAACTCTTATCCCTTCATTTTTACTAGTGCATTTCCTATTTTAAAGGTAAATTTTTTGCTTTTTTTGGAAAATCCCCAAAGGGACAGAATACATACAGGCTGGCACCTTTTTCCCTTCTGGGAGATGCGTCGGCACATCCCTCGACTCAGAGGAAAGGGCATTGAAGGCTCTTTGTCTCCTAAGGGAAAAGGCATCGATGCTCTGTTCTACTACAGATAGTGCATCGACAGCTGTGAGTCCCAAAAAATCAACACACAACCAATAAAAAGTTGTTTACTTTCCTTTTAATGGTTCATACTTTCTTCTAATGAGTTTTTAAATGTTTTTTGCAAGATAAACCAGAATAAAAATGGTCATATGGAAAGAGGGACAACATGATCTAGATGATCTCCAGGAAAGCAATGATCTAGTTACTTTGAGGGACCTCCGTGAGTGCGGGATTCTCAAGTTTTTTTGGATACTAGAGATGAGAACCTATGTGCGGCTGCTGGAGCATATGATATGGATGTGGGATCCTTCCCAACAACATGTTGTAGTGGGTACCCATACTCTCACAATAGATGTGGAAGACATCTATTTTCTGACAGGCATATCCTATATGGGAATACCAATGACACTGACAGGACCACATGGTGGTGAGGGGTCTGTAGATGACCTAATTGATGACCACTGCTCTATAGGGACTCGTTCAATTGGTGGGAATATTCCCACCAAGCACATTATAGACATGCCATTGAGGAATGTGGCTTTTACTATCAAGAAGGTTGCAGGTACTAGATCGGATCACTTGACCACGCGGGAGCATATGTTGTATGCCTTGGAGTGTATGGCTCCTACTATATTCAACTAGAGTGAGGGTCTCTTGGTTAGCTTGAAAGAGAACATTACCAAATGCAGGGGGGAGAGCTGAAACAATTCATCTACCTGGAGATAGTGGTATCCTTATTTCTAGAGAGGGTCCCATTAATGACACCCCAGGTTCTACTGAGCAGACTGGGTGGATACCATGGCCCGCCATGGTGGTGGAGGAGGCCCCATAGTTACCTATGGTCCAGCCTTTTTTCGTTGGCTCAGGATCCAACTTATGATGATATAGGACTATGCCTATGCGGGGATTGAATTTTGAGAGGATACGAACCTTCCACTTCGAGAGGGAGATGATTGGTATGACCAAGGTAAGAAAGAAACCATTATCCATGCTTTTTCTATATTTTTAATTTTATATTTGATTTTTATTTTGTAATGCTAAGATGTGCAAAAAATGTTGTGTAGATGTAGGGCCTTCCCATCCAACTGGATCCTTACCCATAGAGAGGAGAGGAGCGGTCCGAGAGATGGTGATCCATCGTACAAAGGAATATGAGGAGCTTGACGAGATGGAGGAGAACCTACAGTGATTGACTATGGGGGTTCCATACATATCCATTGATGATCTACCTAGGTGCTATCAACACCATAATACAGGGGTTTTAGTTCGCTTTGGGAGGTTAGGCCATAGAGTGGCTCAAGTCGTGATGTGCTACCATGAGCATAATCATAAGGATTAGCCCATAGAGGCTCCGAAATTTTTATATTGAAAGCTTCGAAGCTTTAGTTTTTTCCCTAATATGTATTTTGAAACTATTATGGTCCTAAAAACTTCGGGTGTTCTGAAGGCTATATGATTCAGTCATTTTTGTATCTCAGCTTTACTTTATATATATATAACTTTATTTACAGATGTGTGTGCAAATGTGATGTGTGAATGTATTCCTACTATGAATCCAATGCATGATTTTTATGTTAAAATGAATTTAACTATGAGCACGATACCAATCTAAGACAAATTTTTCCAAGGAATCTCCCACAACATTTAAATGTCTCAAAATGTGTTGATAAGAAACCTGCTCAAAAGACGCTTCTAAAATCCTAAATCTTCATAATGTACAAAGGAGTAGGGGGTTCCAGATGGTGTAGGATCAATTTAGTTGATGGAAAACCAACTCCAAGTCTAAGCAAACCCTAATTTATCTTACATCATTAGAGAGGGATTTCGTAAACAATCCAATCACCGCATGATACTCTGCGATATTGTTGGTGGAGGGACCTAAACAAGTACCCCCAGAACTCACCAGATCACCTGTAGGAGAGTACAACACCCAAGTTGTTGATGCAAGATTCAAGGTGTAACGGTTAGCACCATCTAGGAAATCAGTAAAGGTGGTCATATTTCCATTAAACATAGGAATTACATAAGTAGGGTTGTTAAAAACACATCCTATATCCACACAAAAACCACACTTTTTAAAGAAAACACACAACACTCTATAAACAATATTTACAAAGAATCTATGTTAGATGACCTAGGCATAGTATCTTTTGAGGTAGAGCCCATTGCAAGGCTCTCCCAAGGGTATCCCATCATAATCTATTAACTCATATGTGCCTTTCTCTAAAACATGACTGATAATATAAGGCCCATGCCACATAGACTCTAGTTTCCCATCCCCCAACTTATCGTGTTTCTGGTCATAGGTTAAGACCAGGTCTCCTTCGTTAAAAGAGAGGGGTTAAAAATATCTGTTGTATTGAGATTTCATTCATCATTTGTGTACCTCATTTTCTAAGGAAATGTCATGATGAGTTTCGTCAAGTTGGTTTAAATACATGAAACATTGTTATTCTAGGGTGGTATTGGGTAAAACTTCTACAACAAGCTTGAGAGAAGGAATATCACAATCTATTAGAAGAGTGGCCTCTAGTCCATACACCAATAGAATGGTGTAAAACTAGTGGAAGTTTTGACTGTAGTCCTATAAGCCCAAAGCGCAGAAAAACGTTGCAAATGCCAATTGGACTTAGCCTGCCCCACCATCCGCTGAAGCATCATTTTGAAGACTTTATTGATTGCATCAACCTAGCCATTGTCATGTGGATAGTAAGGTGTAGAGTTATCATGAAGAAACCCTAATTTTTCACTTAATTCTGCTATCATGTTGTTTTGGAAGTGTGACCCATGTTTAGTCACAATGGTCCTAGGAATACCAAATCTAACAATGATATGGTTAAAAAGAAAAAGAGCAGTTGTCTTCCCATATTTGGCATATATGGGCATAGCCTCGGCCCATTTAGTGAAGTAATCCACATCTAGAATAATGTAGCCATGGTCCCCGACTGAGGTAGGTCGACAGTGCACAAAGTTTACTCCCCATTTTACAAAAGGGCCAACTGCTATGATAGGATTTAGCAGAGCTGGATGGGTGTTATTTTAGGAGGTGAATAATTGACAAGGAGGGCATTTTTTGACAGTTTCAATACAATATTTGAAGATTGAAAGCCAAAAATACCCATCGCGTAAGATCTTCTGGGTAGTAGCCAACCCAAAGAGATGACTGCCACAGGCTCCAGAGTGGCAATCATTCAAAATGATCTCAGCTTCTTCATGGGTGAGACATCGTTGTGATATGGAATCAATGCCATGAAGGTATAAAGTATCATTAATAATGAGATAATACTTGGCTTGTTGGCGGATGCGACAATGCTCATTGTGAGTTGCATCAGGATCATATCGTTGTGTCTGGAGATAGAGAATGGGATATCCATACTAGGGGTTAGATGTACTAATGAGGAACAAAGATTCACTAGGAAATTAATCAATGGGCTTTGTTCCCTCAATAATACAAGCAAGGTTACACATAATCTCAACAAACACAAGGGACTTCTTCGAACTAGTTTTGGAAAATTCCAACTCAAACTACTTGAGGATGAAAATCCAGCATGAGTATTTACCCACAAGTACTTAACGAGACAAGATGTAATACATGGGGTTAGAATCTACGTAGACAGTGGCTGTACATAGCAAAATGTAAGGACAAAACTTCTGGACCGCAATGACCATGGCCAGAGCAAGTTTCTCCACATGTGAATAGCAATATTCTGAATCTAAAAGACTCTTACTTATGTAATATATCACATGTTCTTGGTCGTTTTCATCAGTGTGGACTAAGACCATACCAATGGTTGAAAGGGATGTAGCCACATACAAGCAATAATCCTTTGTATAATCTAGTGGTTGCATCATAGGTGCATGTGTAAGAGCATATTTGAGGTTGTTGAACGCGTGCTGCGCTAAGTCATTGTAACGAACATAAAATAAGATAATAATTAAATAATTAATAATTAGGTCAACTAAGTTAGGTTATGAAATGAGGCGTCTCCTCAACATTAAATGCCCAAGCCATATTTAAGGCATGGCCACCATTTGTAACATATCATCTCTTATCTTACCATTAATATATATTTGCCTTATGGCTTATCTGATTTACCAAGTCTTTTGGTGAATTCATTGTGTGAGCGAATAATTGTTTAGCTCATTTGGTATCAGAGCTAATTTGTGATCCAGGCCTTTGGCCATATCCTGATTTTTAATCATAATCCTGGGGAGTCCCTAAATTTATGGTCTTTGACCAAGTAAAAAAATAAATAAAATAAAGTAAAAAGAAAAAAAGAAAAACTAGAGTAAAAACAAAAAAACTAAAAGAACGAGAAAAAACAAAAAAAAGGAAAGAAAAAAAAGGTTAAAAAATAAAAGATAAAAGGAAAAGAAAAAAAAAGAAAGGGTAAAAGTGAAACCACACCTGGTTTCTTAAAGTTGGGTTGGGTTTGAATATAAAAGTGTATAATAAATACTACTAAAAGAAAGTGAGAATTGAAGTTAGGTGGGGAAGGTAACACTCATTCCTCCCAACCACCCAATCTAATAGAATTTTACAAAACTTAAGGGAAACAAAAAAGCTAAAAGTACATAATAATTGCTACTAAGAAGCAAGTAAGATTTGAACTTAGGTGGGGAAGGTAACAATCATTCCTCTCAACCACCCAATCTACAAGAAGTATTTATCAACCTTCAAAAAAAGAAAAAGAAAAATATTATTTTTATTATTATTATAATTACTTAATAATTGTATTAAGTACAATTATTAAATTACAAGAGCAAAACAAAAAACAAATTTTAATAAAAGTCAAATATTATATATAATATTATTATTATATTATAATATTTATTTTTAAAAACATTAAAAAAACTATATACAAATATTATATAGTTTATATAAAAAACAATAATAAAATTAATTAAATAATTAATATTTATTATTAAAAAAAAGGGACAGTATCAAAAAAAGAGAAGGAATATCTTCTATCATCGAAGACGCGAAAGAAAAGAAGACAAGAAGTCAACACTTTATATCATCAAAGAAACAAAATCCAAGGAAGACCCGTCAAGAAATCGATAGCCATCTATCATTAACAAAAGTTAGAGATCATGGAATCTAGTTTGCGACTACATATAGAGAAATTATAAGCCAAGTTAAAGCGTTATCGAAGAGACAATAAAGAATTACGAGACACAAATACGAACTCGGAAGTAATAATTAAAATTCATGAGATGCAAAAAGAGCTCAAGGAACAAAAAATTTCTGACCAAAAAAATCATATAGAAAAATTATCTGCCCAAATTGAGAAATTAAAAGACGAAAACGATTTTAATTAGAGATTGAAAAATCAAAACATAAAGAAAGAAATAAACGATTACGAAGTAGAAATAAAATGTTTGAACAAAATCGTTAGCGACAAGGATGAAGAACTAACGTAGATACGGCATAAATTAGAAAAACAAGAATTAGTGATCAACCAGTATCAACAACAGATAAAATTTCTTCAACAACAAAATCATGACTCTAAAAAGACTCATAAGTCGGAGATAGCAAAAAGTAATAAAAAACTATCCAACAATTCTGAAGAAATTTTTAGATTAAGGAATCATAACAAAACACTAGTCACGAAAATTAAGAAGTTTAAAAATAGTCGGAAGACAAAACAATCTATGGAAGACATTGAAGGGAAACTTATAGACAAGTAGGAAGAAAATAGTTGCATCAAAATTCATAACAAAGATCTTAAGGAACAACTTAAGAAGTCTGAAGATGACAAAAAAGCACAAGTAGAAGTGATTAAGAAGTTTCAAAATGATTATGTGCAGTTGGAAAACAAGTTCGAAAAGATACAGAATGAAACCTTAAAACCTCAAGGAACAAAAATACAAATTCCAACTCACATCAATGCTCAAAAGATGACAATCGTAAAATAAAATGACATTGTGAAAATTCCCTATTGACACCCCAACCATAAAAACCGAAATTCTAAAAAGTGGGAAATGTCAAAATATAATGATACTAATATGATCAAAGCTCCTGCTCCTGACGAAAGATTAGTAGGGAATCCCAACAGTCAACAACAAATAAATTTAGGATGGATTGACCCATCCACATATCGGAAGTTATGCTCTATACTTAGCAGTTTGTATCGACATGTGTCGTCAGCCATGGCATCACAAAGAACGACGTGACAACATTATAAGGCTTTGAGGACAAAGCCTTTCTAAGAGAGTGGCAATGTAACGAACATAAAATAAGATAATAATTAAATAATTAATAATTAGGTTAACTAAGTTAGGTGTCTCCTCAACATTAAATGCCCAAACCATATTTAAGGTAGGGCCACCATTTGTAACATATCATCTCTTATCTTATCATTAATATATACTTGCCTTATGGCTTATCTGATTTACCAAGTCTTTTGGTGAATTCATTGTGTGAGCGAATAATTATTCGGCTCAGTCATCCCAAACAAAGGGGGTATTCTTTTTCAATAATCACATGAAACCATGTGTCTTTTCAGAATAATTGCAGATGAAACGACGTAAAACATTTGCCTTCCCTTGCAAAATTTGGAGTTCAATAACATTGGTGGGGGCGGGTAGAGCCAGTATAGCTTCAATATTCAGAGGGTCAATACGGATGCCATCCTTGGACATAATAAAACCAAGCGGTTGGCCAATATCAACATAGAAAACAAATTTATTTGGATTAAATTGAATGTTAAAATGGTGACATCTGAGAAAAATGGCTATCAGATGATCAAAACGGTGATTCCGCTGCTTCGAATGAGAAGTAAAGTTGTCAAGATAAGGTTCCACAATGTGTTTAATGTCGAGGAAAGCATATGACATGGCGTGTTGAAATGTAGTGCTAGCATTTGTCAATCCAAAACTAAGTTTTCTATAGCCAAAGGTCCCCCATGGGAGAATGAAATCCTTCTTATGTTGATCTAATGGGAGAATCTCAATATGATTATAGCCAAAGAATCCATCCATGAATGAAAAGATGACACTCCCAGCACAATTGTCGATAATTTGATCGATGTACGGGGTGGGAAATTTATCCTTGGGACAAGCCCGATTCAAATCTCAAAAAATCAATGCAAACCCTAATAGTACCCTTCTTTTTATTGGCAGGGCCCTATGTTGGACACCCATTTAGTCAAGGGCATGAGGTAAATGAAACCATCACTTAGAAGTTTCTCAACTTCTTCCTTGATGGCTGTTGCTTTCCTTAGATGTACTTGACGTAACTTCTGATGAACTGGATTGGCACCAAGCTAGGTTTTAATCTTGTGAACTAAAATAGAGGGATCTATCCCTAGAATTTATTCATAGGTCCAAGAAAAAACATCTATAAATTCCTTAAATAAGGTTGTATATGACTATATCTCTAAAGGTGAAGAGTTCTATCCTATCTGGATGTTCTCTAAAGTAGCAAGTTTCACTGATATATCAACTGGAATGGTTTTGGTAATGTTACATAAGTTACCCTCAGATTCTACATCACGGGTGACGAACGGGGACTAAGGGTCAGTTACTATATTAGAAGAAATAGCTGATGCAAATTCTTATTCTACCATATGGAAATGGGGAAGGAAAGAGTATCAATGGTGATGATCTTTCCAAGGAATCTCATCTAGGGACATAACATCCATGATGGATTCATCAAAAGGCAGTGTATGTGAAAGATAACCTAGAGAGGGGAGGGGGGGTCGAGCCAATAAGGTAGGTGATAAGGATACGAATCCACCAACAAATGATCATTGATGGTGGGGTCACTAGTGGTTTGAATATCGTGGTACATTTCCTCAAAAGGATTCATTGGTGTTGACTCAACATTGGACTTTCCTTTATCTATGGTATAAGTATAGATCATGTTCATGGATGCAGGCTATGAAACAGGAGGAGGATTAGATAACAAAAAGATCCCATAAGTGAAGAATCTTTAAAGAGACCTACTCCAATGTTCTAATATTATGGGGTCGTAAAAAATGGAACGTTGTTTGTAGTATTCATTGCTACTCCGGTGAGGGTTCTCTGAAACAAACATAAATGGATTGAACCATCCATCAGAGAATTTAATGAGCACCATAGATGAGAATTCATCACATGGTTTTTGGGATCCTCACCAAGTTTACCGCCGAATTTAGGTAAGTACAAGGGTAACTTAACTGAAATTTTCAGCCATGAGGGATCATGGTGTATCGGATCGTTGGTCAATCTGGACAAATCTGGCAGATCTAATGCAGCCATAAATGGCAATTGTTGATTAGGTTGGGGGTACTATTAATACTGGTATGGAAACTGCAAACCAATAGGACCATACGAATATTGATAAATGGGGCTAGATGATGTCCCTATGACTGGTTGGTTATGTGGTTGATTTCCAAAAGATCCACTAGAAGGTCCTCCAGGTGGTGGAACACTCGAGGGAGGTGGACCTCCAGGGGGTGGGCCTCCAGGGGGAGGGCCTCTAGGTGGAGGTGGTGGTGGTGGTCCTCCATTTGGTGGCCCCCCAGATGGTGGTCCTCTATATGGTGGTCCTCCAGGTGGTTTTCCTCCAGATGGTGGTCCTCCAGGTGGTGGTTCTCCAGGTGGTGGTCCTCTAGATGGTGGTCCTCCAGATGGTGGTCCTCCACGTGATGATCCTCCATGTGATTGTCCTCCAAATGGTGGTCCTACATATGGTGTTCCTACATATGGTCCACCAGGTCCTCCAAATCCTCCAAGTCCTCTAGGTACTCTAGGCAGTCCTCTAGGAGGAGGGACCCTAGGTGGACCTCGAAAACCTCCAGTAGTGTTTACAAAAGGTCCTCCATAGGATGGAACATTGGACCAATTTGGTTTCCCCTAAGGTACATACGCATTCCCGGGGTAATTCATTACAGGATAAATATCCCCCAACGGTACTGGTTGATAACCTTGATGAACCATAAGTGGTTGATTTCTGGGATAAGTATATCCCCAAGAAAGCAGACTAACGGTGATTTGGATCCTTGAAGTTCCTCCCTGGACAGAAGAGGATAGAACTGTGTTGGTATTAGGAAGAGGATTATTTACTACTGGTGGTCCCGTTGGTAACTTCTACCCCATACTAGAAATGGTTCCCCCATTAGGTAAAGCAACTTGAGATGGGGAATTCCCCCCAGGTGTAGAAACTATCGAGGAAGTGGAAACTGATGATGAGTTTTGACTAAGCGGGGTGGGGGCAGAGAGTTGACCTAGATCTTGAGTAATCATGTTTTGGGTTGGTGACCCTGAGACAAGAGCTACTTGAGGTGATGAAAGGGCAGGATACCTAGGTGGGGTTGTTCTTGAAAGGCAGGGAAGAGGAGAAAAACTTCTGCTTCTTAAATTTTCTCCCATATTGCGTAAATACTCGATATATTTATGGAATAGTTCTACATTTGACAGAGCGTCTCTAATGACCTTCGTTAGAGGAGTAAGTATGGATGGATCTGGTTCAGTTGTAGTAGTTCCATATTTAGAAATGGATTTTCCTAGGGAAGTTCGCCAAAAAGGAGAATTTGGACCAAATTATGTCCCTGCAACCTCATCTAATGGGTGATTGAACACCCAATCCGATGAACCAGGTTGACTTTCCATTGGAAAATAAAAGGTTGTATCAGTCGTAGGAGGATGTTGGACCAAAGGATTATCATATGTAGAGAATTATTCCCTAGTTCCATTAACTGGAGCATCTTCTACATGAGAATCAATAGAAGATGGTCAGTCTGTGGTTTCACCTTCATTCCCTTCCACGGAAGGAGGAGAGTCAGGTGGTAAACCCTGCAACCTACATGCAACCTAAGAGAACATCTCTCAAGTTGGTTAGACAGGGTGTTGGCTAAGACTTTCTAATCTAGAATTCTAATAAAAAAAGAATTCACACACAAACAAACCTACGCAAGACAAGGCCACAAGAAAAATTAAATGAGAGGATGGTTGATGATATTTGGTTCCTTACTAGGATTGTCAAGTTATCACAACTCGTGATATACCGCAGGGTCCAACAGTGAAACACTACAAGGAGGATTGGGGAAGTACCCTTTCCTGAACACCCGACTACTTGGATGACACGCGTGTAGTATCTCCCCGAGTGTTGTTCTTGGTGTATTGCTCCAACAAGACAGCCAAAATTATTTTCTTAGTTGGTTAAGGTATTCTAGAGGGGTCTCCCGATATACGCAAGGTACATGGGAGCTCTAATCCATATTAGTGTTGTCTAATGTAAAACCGTACGAAAGGGGCCTTCCGATATACAATCGAGTACGTGAAGTACCTTTCTATATACCTCAAGGGTATGTGAAAGGTCGTTCAATATACTAACGGTACGTGGGAGAACCACACAGTCCCCGGGATGGACTGCAGGCATGAAATGACAACTCCTATGTTTTAAGATGTCAGAACACATCTCTATCCTATCACTCAAATTACTAAATTTTTTAACCTAAGCTACCGTTTATTTTATCTTGATGGTTAGTAAATGTTTGTGGAGTGTATATCAAGATGAAAATTTAAAATCTATATCCCATGCAAGTCTTTTTCTTCAATGAAATCTAACTAGAGTAGGGGAGAAATATTTTTCTTTCAAAAACAAGATGCCATGCTTGTTTCAATAAATCAAACTTCAAGATCTATGACAACATTTCAAACACACAATCTTTTCACCATTAAGACTATCTAATATATGAATGAAGAAAGGAAGGAGAGCCTCTAATGTTTATCAAAAACTTTCTCAATCAAACTCATAAAGATCTACTTTCCTAAGAACTTATGCAAACCAAAAATAAACTTTTCCTAAGCACTCATAAAGAAATATTTTCCTAAGTACTCATCCAAACGAGTCAAGCTAGATAAATTCTTTTTGTATTTTTTAATATGATTTTGAAAAGAAAGAACATAAAGCAGCTGAAATGAATAGATTTCAAAGAGGTTGCAGATCTTCTTTTTTCACAACAAAATTTTAAGAGAATAGACTAGTCAAGTCTTGCATCCAAAACTGTAAATCAAACACAATTCCTTTTCACTACAAATTCCTTATTGATGAAAAACCTTAAATTTGAACTCAAAAGGAGAGATCAGGCTACCGAACTCTCAGATCCAGTAAGAAAACAACAAGCAAATCACACAGCAAACTTCAGAGAAGCAAAAAATGTGAAAACACATGCTCAAAGGAAGTACTAAACTTACCTCAGTGCATTGTGTATGGATGCACCAGAGTTCTAGCATGTGGATGGTGCACTGTGCTCACTGAGTAGAAGTGCCAGTAGCGCTCTGTGTCATATGGATGAAGGCGTTGGCGGTGCCCAGTGCCAGGGTGCAGGTTGCACCAGGGAGGGACAATGCTCTATTAAATATACCCAGGAGCATCAACGGATACACAAATATAAAAAGGGCAATCACCTGCAAAGAAACCAAAAGGATTGAGTTGGACTGATACATAAGTAAAGACAACTTCAAACAAAGGAAAATTGATGAAAAAATAAGGTGGATCACTCACCTTAATAACCCAAGGGATTTGAGAAAGAGAATGATACCAAAGGTTGTATATCTAACTGGATCTGCCCCAAATCTGACTGGATCATGCTATCCCCAGTATGGTCGCCAATTTTGTTTGTAGGAATTCTGCAACCGGTGCGGACACCACTCGTTCATCTACCCTGTATGATACAAGCATATAAAAAAAAAACCACAGCAGTATATCCTTTCCCGAGATCGTTAATCTACTTAAATAAAATCACTCTTATACCTCAGATCTACAAGATTTAGTCTTTGATCCATTTCTCTTCATGCGATCCACGGCACCTGCAAGGAAGCATCATAAAACAAGACAACAAGATGAGAGTAACATGATAAATTAACAATCTATGCAAGTGATCAAGGAATCTAACAATAATTAATTGATATTAACACAAATCAAATATGGGAAAGGGGAACACTTTTGTATTAATGAAATAAGAAGGTAAAGCTACAACCAAAGCCTTGATATTGGCAGCTTTGTCTTCCACAATCGTATTACAACACTCCTCACTTACACAAATCTCTTTACACACAAACTCACTCAACCATGCCTCTATACCATACTTCAATCCAACAGCATAAGGATACTCTTCTTGGTCTCTCCTCACTCCCTCCATGAAGGCTTATTTTATAGGCCAAGGAAGGTCCACATGGGATGATATTCTTTATGAAAAGGATAGGGATGATCCATATGGGTGAGGAGGTCGAGTGCCACCTCTCCCTAGCTGATAGGAACCACCTCCATGAGGGCTTCCATATGGAATCTTCTTGAATCTTCATTTTTTCGCATTTTAACTTTGTCGACTCTTCTTGTACAGAGGGTAAAGGCGCCAGAGCTCCTTGTGAACATGGTAAAGGTGCTATAAGCACCTAATGTCAATGGGAAATAGACACCAATGCTCTATAATAAGGGAGAAAGTGCACCAGCATACTCAAGAGTGGGAAAAAGTCACCAAAAAAATCCTTGACCATGTGCTTTGAAGGGTGCTCAAACATCAGTGGATATTTTAGGTGCAACAACTATTGGTGTGTTTTCATTAATGTTACTTGTGGTTGGACACAAACGTACTAGTCATGATAGATTTAATTTCACAGATCATTGGGTTTCCCATGAAGGGACCCGATCTGTCACAATACTTTTGTGGAAAGGATAACAACAAGCGGTTAGCCACTAAGTTGAAGAAAAAATATGGAGTGGACTGCGACAAGATAGCATATGTCATTGACACTATAAATGATAACGCAGTTCACATTGCGGTGAATATTTTAGCTGTTAATGTGGTGCATAAAAACCACCCCAAACAATGTACATCTCGAGTAATCGCATGCGTGGAGCAGTGCATAGAGGGAATGCAAATGAATTGGTTGTTGTTTTTACTCAACCAGTTAATGAAGGATGCAATTTTGGTTCAGGAGGCTAAGTAGTCATTCACTTACTTTTTTTTATTGATATTGATCATATTAGTTGCATGGATGGAGCCTCAAGACTATCAAAGGATGGAAGTGGAGATCACCCAGGTTTGTAAGGGCGCGAGATACCAAAATATCTAGTATCTCAACCAGAAGGACCGGTTGACTGACTACGCAATACAGTTTTGGATGTATTGGGATGTGCCACGGATTGCAGCAAAGAAGGTTCCACACCTATCTAAAGAGGAAACAACAAAGTATCGACAGGTCACGAGGTTTGCGATGGGCCCATACCTGATTCATATACAAGTAAGAAGAGACCAGGAAAAGAAATGGTTGAATACTCAATATAATGTAACAGATGAGGAGCTTGATACGATAGTGGATGATTGGCCTGCTGAGTGGAGAATTTTATTCAGTGTCAAAGAGTTTTCATATGCTACAGCGGGTCCTCTACATGTTTCCCCAGTAGATCAAGGGAAAGCGCAAGAGAGTGATCAAGAGTTGCATAAGGCCTCATCAAAGACTCTGATGGACTCTGAGATGGATCACCAGTTCAAAGAGATGAGGATGAAGCGAAGGAAGGAGCAAGGAGAAGCTAGAAGCACTACACAAATGACTGATGAGAAGGTAAATCACATCATAGCAGTGATCACTACAACAACCACTGTGAGTGAGGAACAACTAAGGTATCAATCAACAGAAGGATTTCAAGAGGTAAAGACTCAATTACAGTATTTAATTAATGCTATTTTGGAGAAGGTACCAAAATCAAATGTATTGAAAAGGAATGGCAAGTTAATCACAGGTAAATAGGTCTGGATAGTATAGATTCCTCCACGAGTATTGGATACCAACAGTGAGGATGTTGATGCCTGACTATAGCAGTTTCATACAATTGCATTGGATGTTAATGAATTACCAACCCACACTTTGGTGCGGTTGCAAAAGTTGGTGAGTCAAGAACTTTTCGACCAAGAACAAATCATTGGCAACCACTTACTGAATTCATAGGAGCAGGAGGCATTGGAAAAGCAAGATATAGAGTGCCTCTAGAAGGCACATGACATACTAATTGTGGAGAAAGAACAGCTATGGGATGATAGGGCACGGCTGGAGAAATTTGTTGCCTTCACCTATCAATAAATCCTGGATGTAACAGATGAAATGGTTGTGAAGACCAAAGTTTTGTGGTTAGGGAAGGTTATCATAGACCTAAGAAGAGACAATGAGGAATTGTAGGCGTGCACAATTCCAAGCACATCACTAGAAGAATTTGCAGAGCATAAGAAAATGATAGAGGATGCGGCAACGTAGCTGGAAGAAAGCGAGAGGGAAGCTAAGATAATCATTGATGAAACCACACAATTTTGAGGCAGCATGGTTCAAGATGAGCAGTTACAGCAATTGAGAACATAGTTGCATGAAGCGGAGGCACAATTGACAGTGATGAGGGCATCTCTCACAACAATTCCCTCCCATTGTTCAAGTCACTAAGGAAATAGAATTGAAAGAATTGTAGCAGTGAGCAACCAAGGAAAGAGAGCATCATCAGCATCGCACCACTCAGCTGGATGAGTTCCAGGATGTCGGTGAGTAGTTAGCACTTAAGGCAGTGAATGCACTTCAAGGTACATAGCATAGTCGAAAGGAGGTGACCACCAAACTTGTTGAACATCCATATGAGCAGGATGTGCAAGAATGCGCGACGATCAACAAAAAGACAAAAGTGGCAGTTGAGGAAGTCAAGCAACAATACAAATATTTCAAGATAAAAATCAATGAGCATACAGTTTCGAGTTGACGTGGCTCGAGGAAGAGCCACAAGATTGTGTTGTGGGGCTATTGGAAGGATTTTTTGGTGCAAAAGATGAAGCAAGGTGTGTAAGGAAAATGATGGTGCAAAAGACAAAGGATGGTGCGCAAGGTGGAGAAGTCAACAAAGAGTCGGCTTGGTCATAATTTTGTACTTTTTGGTCATAATTATGTACTTTTTGGTCATAGTTTTGTAGTTTTTGGTCCAAGTCAGTTAGAGATTCAATTAATGTGGACCATTTTATAAAGGTACAAGCCTATATATAGAAATAGGAATGTAGTAGGAAGGAATCATTCAATTCATGATCATATGGAGAGATTATGATTGTATGTGATATACAGAAGATTGATCTATGTTGTTGTTCTTTGTTGCAACTCTAAGAATGTATTTCGAGAACCTGTTCTGATGCACAGAAGTAATATGACATGTGCAATGATGTTGGAACCACTCCATCTTGATCTATGATGTTATATTTTCTTCTTTTACTATTTTACTGATGTGATCAGGATGAGTACTTGCTGCAATATGGTTCATATTCATGAATGATGCGATGTCTTTGTATCTTGAATGATGTCATGCTTGTCGATATGTTTCCAAATAAATATAATGATGTGATCTGAATGGTTTTTGATATGAATAAGTGATGATAAAACCCCTACCCGAATATTTATTTAATGTTGTGATAGTAAGAAGATATCAAAAAAGTAGATGCATAAGATCCTCCTCCTTACTGCAGAAACTTGGTTCTGACAGTTCTCCCTTGAACATCTCATGTGATACTTCATCTGCTTCGTAGGTGCTGCTAGACAGGGTAAAACTTGTCTAGGCCACTGCTCAAGGAGATCATGGTGTTTAAGGGTGTCGATAGAGTGTGAACCCATGTCAACAAATATGTGTCAATAAGGTAACAATTTGGTGGAAAAACACAGTAACTCCAACACTGTTACTCTCTACTCAAATGTTGGTCAATCATTGACAGGTAAGAGACGAAATTATTTTCTACCTAATTTGGTAGAACAAAATTATTCTGGAATATATGACAAGCACTATTTCTGTGCATATCCCCATACAAATATGTTATTGATATCAGAAATGGAAGGTTTTCTATTTTTGCAAGAAATTCATTAAAATGCCTCCAAAAAAGGAAAAAGGGGAAACGAAAGTACTAATGAAGAATTTGAATTTTAGCACAAAGGAACATAATATAAATCATGCAAAAATGTGATACAATTTATCGAGCTATGTATTAACAAATTTGATGATGGAATTTTATTATCTGAATGTGATGTCAACGAGGGGAAATCATTTTTCATAAAATTTACATGGACAAAGAAAAAAGAAAAAGCAATTGGGGACTAACTTTTATTTTATGGTTTCGAGAGACAAAAAAATATGGATAACGTGTGGGAGGAGTACCTAATGAAATATTTGAAAATTAATACATCAATTATTGTTTTGGAGGGTGATGATGTGTAATCACTGTTGGAGACATTTACCACCATACACACTCTTTTTGGTCAAATTGGCCTAGTTAACCCACTATCCTAAGTATAATTGAGATTAAATGACATCAGTGGAGCATTAATTGACATCATCTAGTCACACCCACGCCTAACTACAGTCATGGAGGCTAACTTAGCCTTCTCCTATAGTCAAGGAGGCTAACTGGAGCACTCCGGGGGTGATCTGAGTGATATTAATGCACCTAATTGCTAACTGGTGGTTACAATCCATTCAACAAATCAGTTAAGGTGCCTCCTCTCATTAAATATATTATTTAATGATTATTTATTATTATTTAATGATCTAGAGTCAACAGGGGTGCCTCCACCAACTTTTGATGATCAGTTCGGCTTCAGTTAACCTCATCGGGGTTCATTGAAGTCATTGAGCACTAGCACTTGATGGTTGGCTTGCTATGACATGTGTTTGATCTCCTTTAGTTGAGATTCAGTCATTTATTGCACTTCGACTTTAGTTAGGGTTTGGTGAGTCAATTAGTGTTTTGGTCAAGTGGTTAACTGAGTGTGAAGCAATGGCTTGTAGTCAGTTAATCCAGACTCACTCATTGATTTTGAATGACCTCCTAAGGTACTCAAATTCCTAATTGATTCAAGCTATTGCTTGACATTGTTATTATAACCATTCATTTATTATTAAATATACAGAGAGGAAACCAATTTCAGTTCGTATTAACACCATTTCTGAGTTATTTGTTGATTATTTCTTGATGAGATTGATTATTTGTTCCTAAATCAATGTGCAAGAATAATATGGTATCAGATCTTATGGTAGGATGAAGATCTATCTCTCAAAAACAAGCTTTTTGACAGATTTCTCCATGAAAAGTGAGCAATAGCTCAAAAATCCAGCACTGCACCAGAAGCCAAAGCTTACCACTCAATATCCCAAGTAAATAAATTGTTGATGAAGCTTGCTTGGTTGACTATGCTGGGTGTGATGAAATCCTAGAATGTGCAGGTTGTCTGACCTTATTTTTCCCCTTATGTTTTGATTTTCAGGTTTCTACAAGTGAAGCATTCGCTCCAGCACATCCAGATGGCCTCCTCAGTAGATCTCTTGACTCCATACAATTTCCACTCATGGAAAAGTGATATAGAGATTCAACTGCACTCCAAAGGACTTTTTAGAGTCACGATGGACACTGAATTTGAGCCTAGATCCGCCGTAGAAAAATCAAGATTCTTGAACAAGAAGGATGAAGACTTCGGTTTCTTGTGCCTCTTTATTTCCCGAGACCTTCTCTTACATCTTACGGATTTGAAGACATTGAAATAAATATGGGAAAAATTGGAATCTCTATACATAAAGCATGATGACTTGAGGGTTTACCAACTCAAAAATGAACTCGTGTCTCTCCAACCTTCCAATTTCAAGACTCTAAATGATTTCTTTACAAAGTTCAAGCATATTGTTTTACTCTTGAAGAAATGCAATGTGGAGAAGGAGGATGATCAGCTCATCCTTGCCACACTCTCTAAACACATGGCTGATTATTCAGTTTTTGTTTCTACATTCCGTGCGGGGAAGCTCACAACCCCTGGATGGAAGATGCCTACACTCAATGCCTTCATTGAGTCCCTAACAAATGAACATGACAAGCTTGTCCAGATGGGGATCATACAATATTCCCATGATCAATCCCTCCATGTCTCGGGGCCCAAAGATCTGAAGAGTAAAGGAAAGCAGCAGAAAAATTAGAAAACTAAATTTGATGCTCCCAAGCCTAGAGTTGAAAACCAGCAGCATGATGAATCTTTTGGCTCAAGGAAGAACAAAGGAAAAGGGCACAATGGGAAAGAAAAAGTCAAGTGTTCTTACTGCGAGAAGGGTTTTCACCCTAAACATGCCTGCATGAAGAAAAATCTTGATGAAACAACCTCTCTCCTTGAGAGGAATCACATCAATCTTCCGAAGAGCTTTCGGAGGAGAGATCACCAAGATCGGGAACCACAGCATGAGAAATATCATGCCCTCGTGGAAAGCACTTCGAAGTCCAAAGCACTGTTGATTGACTCTGGAGCTTTGAATCACATGATGGCTGAAAAAGACACCTTTTCATCCTTGGATACCAGCAAATCCATCCCCATCCACATGGGATATGACTCCACCATCATTTCCGAAGGACAAGGTACTGTAGATCTTGAAAATGGTTTTTTCTCTAATGTTTTGTATGTACCGTCTCTAGCAGCAAATATCCTTAGTGTCTATCAAATGACACATACATGAATGCCTGAGAGAGTCTCTTTTATCCCAATTGATGTTCAGATAATAGAAATTGCATCCAGGAAACTCATTGCAAAAGGTCTTGCAAGTCATCATGCAAAAGCCTATGAGTTCTCTCACTTTGTTGCGGATGCAAAGCCCACTGCTCTGCTAACTCATGGAAATGAGGTTAGTAGGCTATCACATGAGAGGTTTGGCCATCTTAATTTCAAATATTTGCAGCAATTACAGAAAATCTCCATGGTTGAATGCCTCCCGGTCATCAAGGCAACCATGGGAATTTGCAAGGGCTGTGTGATTGGAAAAGACCCTAAGCACAAGTTCGATCAGGGGAAGGAAAACCAAGCTACAAGAATATTGGGGTTGATACATTCTGATATTAGTGGTCCGATGTCTGTCACATCCATGAATGGATCAAGGTACCTCCTTACCTTTATTGATGATTTTTCAAGGTATACATGGGTTTTCTTTCTCAAAAAGAAATCAGAAGTATGTGAAAAAAAAATTAATTGAAGGCCTTGATCGAAAATGCCTCTGGGCTTAAGATCAAGGTCTTCAGATTTGATAATGGAGGGGAGTATGTTAGTAATTAGTTTCTGTACATATGCTCCCAAAGTGTTATTCAGGTCCAAAATTCAATTCCCTACACTCCCCAGCAGAACGGAGTAGTAGAAAAGAAGAACCGATCTCTCAAGGAGATGACCACCTGTATGTTGGAGTCAAAGAAGCTTGCTGCAAATTTGTGGACTGAAGCCATGAATGCTGCAGCATACATTCAGAACATGGTGACACATTAATCCATGAAAGGAAAGACTCCTTTTGAATCATACTTCAGACATAAGCCGTATGTGTCGAACCTACAGGTGTTTGGGTCCACTGCATGGGCCCGGATTCCGCTTGATAAAAGAAGGGCTTTGCAACCGCAAAGCATAGAATGTCTATTTATTGGGTATCCTGATGAATCTAAAGGATTCAAGCTACTGGATATCAACACCAAACAGATCATCATAGAGATAAGTGTCAAGTTCGATGAGCCTCTTCAGGAGATGGAATTAGTGAAGGAGAAAACTGTTGAATTTCCTTCCTATTCTACTGAATATTTGGATGATGAAATTGGGGGTGATGACCCTGATTTGGATCCTCTGATTTATGATATTAGTTTGCATCAATAATCAGATTTTGAATCAGAACCTTAAGTGCAAAATCATCTTCCTACATGATCCCAACAAACACTCTCCTCTGTAGGAGACAACATTGGAAATCCGAATGATCCAAGGAGAACTCAGTCTGATTTCCAAAGAGCAGGTATTGCGCTCTCTTGTTATGATAATTTTCTGTCCAAAACTTGCTATTTGATGATTATTTTAGATCCAAAATCCTACTACCATGCTCAGAATGATCTGAGATGGCAAGTCGCCATGGATGAAGAGATGAATTCTCTTCAGAAAAACACTACTTGGGAGCTAGTTTCTCTTCCTCTGGGAAGGAAATTGGTTCAATGCAAGTGGGTGTTTTGGATAGAGTTTGCTGCTGATGGAAGCACCTGAAAATATAAGTCAATGCTGGTAGCAAAAATTTTCTCTCGGTTCCAAGGATTGGACTACCATGAGACCTTTGCACCGGTTGCAAAAATGGACTCCATCCGCCTTGTTTTGGCAATTTCAGCATCCAAGCACTGGGAGGTGCATCACATGGATGTTAAGTCAGCCTCTCTACATGGAGATATTCATGAGGAGATATACAAGAAGTAGCCTGAGGGCTACATCACTGATCCATATTTGGTTTTCAAGCTAAAGAAGTCACTATACGGGTTAAAATAGGCCCCAAGAGAGTGGTATTCCAAGATGGATGCCTTTCTTCTCTTGCAAAACTTTCAGAGATGTAGATCAGATCCAAATGTGTATTTACAGCAGAATGATGGTCATATAATTATAATTGTTTTATATTTTTATGACTTACTGATCACAAGTAACACAGTTGCCTCCATTTCAGCCATCAAAACTGCTCTCCACAATGCCTTTGAAATGAGTGATTTGGGGCTTCTAAAACAATTTTTGGGGCTCGAAATTGAGAAAAATTATGATGGGATTATGGTCACTCAGTCCAAATAAAATTCAGACCTATTATTCAAGTTTAACATGTCTGAATGTAGGCCTACAACATTCCCTTTCCTTTTAGGGATCAGCCTTGAAGAAGGAAAACACACACCTCCCATGGACTGCACTATCTATCGACCGTTGATTGGTAGCTTGTTGTACTTGACACATTCTAGGCCTGATATTTGTTATGATGTGAATGTTGTATCAAGATACATGCAGAAGCCTCATGATATTTGTTAGAAGGTATCCAAGAGGATCCTCCAGTATATTCAAGGAACCAGGACCTACGGCATTCACTATGCTGCAGACTCCGAGCTAGAGCTGGTTGGATACACAGATTCCGATTGGGAGGGTGATTCTATTGATTGGAATTAAAATTATAGATATGTATTCATGTTTGGTGGTGGACCCATTTTGTAGTCAAGAAAAAAGTAGGCTGCCATAGCACTATATTCAGCAGAGGCCGAGTATCGAGGAGCGGTGAATGCTTGCATCCGAGCAGTTTGGTTGCAAGGCATTCTTTTAGAGTTTGATCTTGGTAGTACTTTGTCCACTGTCCTATTTTGTGACAAACAGAGTGCTATTACAATATCCACAGATCCAGTTACCAAGAAGAGGACCAAGCATGTAGAGATTCACATGCACTACATCAGGGAGCTAGTGCATGACAGGACCATCATTCTGCAATACTTCCTGACTGATGAGCAAATTGCAGACATCTTCACCAAGATCTTTTCAGAAAAGAAGTTCACTTACCTCCGTTCACTGTTGGGGGTGAGTTCATCAGGGTGATTCAGACTACTTTCAGTGTTTAGCTTGAGGGGGGGTTTTCCCACTGGTTTTTCCCTCTTTTCCTCACTTAGTTTGTTTTGAGCATTGTTTCAGTTTTAGAATTGTACAGGGTGACCTATGGCCTTAGTTGTTGGGGCCCTAGAATTTTTATGCATCTATGTTTTCTAAATATTCCTAAGTATAGCTTAAGGGGGGGTGTTGGAAACATTTACCACCATACACACTCTTTTTGGTCAAATTGGCCTAGTTAACCCACTATCCTAAGTATAATTGACATTAAATGACATTAGTGGAGCATTAATTGACATCATCCAGTCACACCCATGCCTACCTACAGTCAAGGAGGATAACTTAGCCTTCTCCTACAATCAAGGAGGCTAACTTATCCTTCTCCTATAGTCAAGGAGGCTAACTAGAGCACTCTGGGGGTGATCTGAGTGATATTAATGCACCTAATTGCTAACTGGTGGTTACAATCAGTTCAACCAGTCAATTAAGGAGCCTCCTCTCATTAAATATATTATTTAATGATTATTTATTATTATTTAATGGTCTAGAGTCAAAAGGGGAGCCTCCACCAACTTCTGATGATCAGTTCAGCTTTAGTTAACCTCATCAGGGTTCATTGAATTCATTGAGCACTAGCACTTGATGGTTGGCTTGCTATGACATGTGTTTGATCTCCTTCAGTTGAGATTCAGTAATTTATTACACTCCAACTTTAGTTAGGGTTTGGTGAGTCAATTAGGGGTTTGGTCGAGTGGTTAACTGAGTGTGAACCAATGGCTTGCAGTCAGTTAAGCCAGACTCACTCATTGATTTCGAACGACCTCCTAAGGTATTCGAATTCCTCATTGATTCAAGCTATTGCTTGACATTGTTATTGTAACCATTCATTGTTTATTAAATATACAGAGAGGAAACCAATTCCGGTTCCGATTAACACCATTTCTAAGTTATTTCTTGATTATTTCTTGATGAGATTGATTATTTGTTCCTAGATCAATGTGCAAGAATAATAAGTACATCCATCTGAAAATTGTAGTTTTCATAAGCCTTTCAATACATCGTTCACTAAGGAAGATAGTGATATGGTACTTGGAATCTGGTAAGCGTTGTGTAAAATATATGAATCAACTAATATCAGAACCTTCATTGCCTCCTTCAATAGTGAAAACTATTAAATGTAACCTATCATTTCCTCGTTCAAGAGATAAAAACATTAAATGTAACCTATGGATATTTTCAATTATTAAATAAATTTTCTACTTTGTTCGGTGATGTTGGTATTTTCTTCTAAATCTAGAATATTATTAGTTTAGTGTGATGTTTGTATTAACTTTTTGAATTTAAGATCTGCATTTTCAGTTGCATGTTTGTTATCATTAACTTGATGAACAAATTGTTTTCATTTTAGTTATATATATCATCACAGTTTTTGTATGCAGTGTGAATATCACCGCAAAAGAAATTATTGGTCTTATGAGTAGATGGATTGCTATTTGGATTTCAGATATTATCCAAAAGAAAATCATTTTCCAAACAACCTCCTTTTGTCCATAATTTTAGACATTATTATGTGCAGATGTTCAATATTGATATTATCAATGCTAGGAGAGAGCATTTTGACATTGATTTGTGGTTTTCTTCACTTGACAACATGGAAATTAGAAATTTCCTTGATAGATTTGAATGGTTGAAGAATGAGGACTTTGTATTTATTTTGGTTCGAGAGGAATGTAAACATAGTATGATTTATAATTCCTCGATGTATACATAATATAATGTTGGTGAAGTTGCACATATACAAAAAGTTGTTCAAGGATGTACTTAGCCAATATGGAGATATACATAAAAAAAAAATAGGCGTGTTGTTTATAGATGGAGGAAAATATTATTCATAATACAATTGCAAGGAAAATTGCTTGAAAATGCTAACTAATTGAAAATTTGACGGCCCACAAGAGAGAGAAATAACTATAAAAATAATGTTGTGTTCTCTGTTGAATCATCTTAAGCCTCATTCAAGAATGGGGCATTGGTTACAAACATTCAACTTCAGATAATTGTCATATTATACAAACAACAAATCATTTAGTGATTTATATAATTTGACAACTTTGATAAATTGATGCAATTTTTTTTGTGTATTAATATTGGACAATTCTCATTTATTTATGGACATAATGTCATGTATCTGGTGATGTGTCTCAAAAATTGCTTATCATGCAAGTAATATACTTAGAAACATTGGAACACAATATTTTATTGATTGGGTTTTGTGTGTTGTTTTTTGTTTCTGGACACTAGAAGGTTAGTTAATGGTAAACCATTGTTTATTTTCGATTTCAATGGAGTTTTGTTACATCAATACACTAAGAAAAAATTCCATGAACACGAGATATCGAATCAAGCACAAAGTATTATTTTATACGTCCATGTTTTAGGGAATTTCTTGAGAAATGATTTAGTATATTTGAAGTGGGTGTATGGACATCCACACAACAAAAAAACATGGATTAGTATTTGTCATCGTTATTAGAAAGAACAAGATTGGAAAGAGAACAATTTGGAGTAATATTAACACAAGATTATTGTTCTCGAATATCTAGAGAGGGTTATGATGGTGATGGGAATCCTTATGTATTTATCAAACCTTTAAACAAAGTTTGGGACATTTTAAACCATGGTTATGATGCTACAAATACAGTGATTGTAGATGACTCGAAAGAAAAAAATGTTCGTAACAAGGAAGGAAATTGTATTATAACAAAAATGTATTCTTTCCAAGATGTGAATGACACATTCTTGTTGGATCAATTATGGCCTTTCTTGCTACACATGAATGGTGTTAGTGATGTGAGGCCAATTGCAAAAAAATGGAACTAGTTTGTTAAATAATACACTTGAATGTTATGTGTACTATGTTTATTAATTGTGTGTTTACAATACTTGTAAAGTGTCGAGGTTTGGTTTCGAGGTTTGGTTTTCAAAAGTGCAAAATAAGAACTTGAAAATGCTAAAATTGGTTTTCAAAATTGAAAGTATAAGTATTGAAAGTGTTAAAAACAACACTTCAAAAGTGCAAAAACCAACTTCGAAAGTGGCAATATCAAAGGCAAAAGTACACTTTTGGAACCTATAATTGGAACTTTTGGAACCAAATATTGCACTTTAGAAACCCTTATTTTGGGGTTTATAAAGGTTGTTTTTTACCTGTCTTCAAAGGGAATTGGAGTAGAATATGTCTAAGTTTAATGAAATAGGCATTAATTATGCGCACTGCTTTATTGTCGCTTGCTATCTGATGCCTATGGCAATTTATGTAAACTTTTCACTAGTTGTTGGTCTTAGTGTGTCTAGTATAATAAATTATACATGGAGTGGATCCATTCATGAGTGTATAAAATTAGAAAATACATTTTATGCATGTGTTTTGCATAAGACTACACCATTCACTTGGAATGTAGTTGCATGGCCTTAAGAAAATCATTCCCTCAAATGTACCATATCATACTTTTATATTTTTTTCCCACCGGTAAAAACATGAAAAAGAAAAAACCTTAAAAATCATTAAAAAAATAAAAAGGGGATGAAATAATATTGACCTTTATAATTTATCTAGTTAATTTAGCATATATGTTATTGTTGTCAATGGACACAACACATTTTTTCATTGAGCCTCTTTCAGTTGGGTTTATTATTTATTTAGGATTTGTACCATGATGTTAAGTTTACTCCATATTTGCTTATCCTTCCCATAACCATAGATCATCCATTCTATTCCTCTAACATTCATGGATTATATCATTCGCTTCTATTTAAGTGTTAGTTTCTATGAAAGTCATATATGTGTCATGTTCATGTTAAAGGTAAATTACAAACCTTGTGTCAACCAATCCTCATATTTGTTGACCATTTATGTCTAGATTTCTAGTATTAAAAATGTATAGCGGTGTGTTCTCTCCAGTTTCATCAACAACTTAGTTACCCATCTCATGTCAGTTAATGAGAAATACCCTAATTTTCTTCTTCTAAAAAACACTTGGGAACATGGATTTGAATCTGGCTCTAGTTGTTTCTCTATCTTTGGCTAGGTCAATCTAGGTCAAGTCTCTAAAAAGTGGCATAGGGTTTTTTATATGGCTTTGGATTTTGTTTAAGGTCGCTTGTTTTGGATTTCTTGTTTATGACGGTCCATCATTCCCCCCCTGTAAGCAACAAAGTGAGGAGTAGAAAAATTCATACTAGTTATGAGTGTTGAAATAATGTAACTTCGAAGAAATTCTACCACTAGTACAAGTGATCAATTTTGCCACGGCAAAAACGTGGCACTATCCACGGAAAAGTGTGGATATTGCCACGTCTAAATGTTTTTTTTACCGTGGCAACAATTTCGTCGCAATAAAGACGACCCCTAATTTGCGTCGCAAGAGCGACAATGTTCTATATTTCGTTAGATTTCTAAGTCGTCGCTCTATCCACGCCTAACTATATCTGTATCCACGCATGTCCGTCTCTGTATCCATGCCTGTCCGTCTCTGTATCGATGCCGAGGCGTCGCTGTATCCATGCCGAGCCGTCGCTGTATCCACGGCTGTGAAATTTTTTAAAAAATTTCCGTCGTTGTATCCACGGCTATAACTGTTTTAAAAAAAAATACAAATGCCATAAGACCAATTCCATGTGGCAGGCAAAACAAGAAATAGGGCAGGCGAGATCCACATTCAATTATAGTTCTGTTAGGGTAAGAGTTTATCCTTGTAGAAGTGACATTGGCCCACTGAAGATTAGGGCTACGGATTACATCTTGGCCCCGCTCGCCTATGTAGATCATTTCATTGCATTATAAGATGCAATTTCTCGAAACAAGGGGTTTTTACTATTGAGTATGAGCAACAGCACAGTGGACAGAATACCTGGTTCTCTTGACGAATTGCCAGATGCTTGCACAGGTATACTCTTCACTATATATTTCACATTAAGTTCTGACATTGCCTTCATGATACATCTGATTAAACAATCAAAAACACAGGACTGCAGCTCTGCATCATTTCTGTTTCTGCAGAAAGTTCCTACATGCACAGGATCTCGAATACTCTCTACTTCCATGTCATTAATTTTATGCTCAACTATGTTATTGGAGAAGAAAAATAACAGTTTAGACCAAAGCTCAACATAATGCTTCCACAATGGAGCACCAGAGTCCCTGTCCTCAACTGGTTCCATTGCCCTCTCAAGAGACGACCAAACTGCTCCATAAAGCATTCAATGCATAAGAACCTGAATAAATATTATGCTCAAATTTTACATGTCTTAATAAACACAACATAGCAATTTCCCCTTTGCAAAAACTATGCATGCATTTCCTTTGTAATAATAGTAGTCACAAGATTTAACATTGCAGGAATTAGACCAGAAACAAAGGTTCATTCTAAAGGGCATTTCAGGGCTACCAATAAGAATATGAACATTTACCAATAAATACCCATAAACATGATTCAGCAAACCCAGGTGGGGGATTTGGAGTGTTTTGAATGAAAAAAATGACTAGGGCACACTTGGAAACAAAGAAAAGAAAGACCGAAAATCATGATAGTTTGTCCCAGATAATTTCAGAGATATCCAATTTTTTTCAGATGATCCCATGAGCATTCTAGTCTCACTTAAGGGCTAGCAATAAGAATTTGATCATTTACCCATGAATATGATACAGGAACTCTAGAGGGAAATTGGGGGCGTTTTGAAGGCAGGAAATGGCCAGGGCACGCTCAGAAACTGCTCACAGGTTTAAAGATAAGTAATCACACCTCAGCTTGATAATCAGATAGATTGATGTACTGGGGAGCCAGTAATGTAAAGGTTTCTACCATACACATCTATCTAATGCAAATTTAACTTCCTTTTTATATTGAGCATCAATAAGATGAGATGACATGAGCTTATGAATACAGGCAGCAAGCTTGCAAATCAAAATTTCCTTAACCTGCACAACTTGATCAAAAATCACCTTTCAGGGGATTTTTGAATTTTACAAACTTGCAACATACAGAACATATGTGAAAAGGGGTCAGCTGTATGCACAAGGCAGAGGCACCAAGACTTACATCAGAAAACTTCAGCACATTAGCACTTCATGATACTGTGCGACCATAAGAAACAGAAGCAATATATAGATTCTTAGCCCACTTTTCCTGCAAGGACAAAACATTTCAATTGTCTTGTAAGTTGCAAGATGGAAAACAAAAACTGCAGGTATTGTCAATAAATAGACTTTGCTTTACCTTAACATGAGTACTCGGAAATGCTGATGTACGAAGAGTCTCCTGGGTTTCATCTGTAGGCTTTCGTCTAGGAACACTCAAAACAAAAGCTGCCTGATCCCATGTTGTTGCAGTTGCAGTGATACGATAACCATGATCCCACAGTCTGCGGATCCCCTCACTAGGATATAGGAAATCAAGTTCAACAACCTGTGGTACAAATAGAAGTCATTACTAAAATCAGCTACATGAATCCAAAAAAAGGCAACAGAACTATATTATTCTCTACACAGTTGCATTCTGTACCTAATCTGTAAAGCCTACATTTCGATACATTACAACACCCCATCTACTTCCTGCAGAAGCCATAGAAGTTACATAGAACCCCTCTCTCCACTTTTTGTTTATCCATTTAAATGGAAAAGAATCGCTAACCTTGTATGACTGTTGTGTGTACTGTGTGCCTGAAACACACAAAATATTAATGGTTAATATACCCGCCAGCTATTGAACTATCAAACTTTGACAATTGAAAACATCTACAGAAGCTTACCTTTAGACATTACTACCAGGGAGCTCCCATTGTTGGCCCCTGCAATCGCACTTATGTAATATTTTTTCTCCCATTGTTCCATGATCCATTCCTAAAAAAAAGTAGGAAGTAATAAGTACAACAACTAATGATGCTTAACACATGCATGTACACATTTTATATAAAGCACATAAAAAAGATAACCTTGTGAAGAAAGCACTGAGAAAGCTCATAAACTTGTGCAGTGAAACCAGTTCCCGCATCCATAATGAGAGCCCACAGATTTGAGCATGAAGCTACACTACTTATAAAAATACCATCTTCATTTCCTTTCTCAACATGCTGTGCAAGTCTTGTATCAGCCACATTATAGTGGTATCTGTCCATAGCATAGAAATAAATTTTGATTTCAGAACTTGACATTACTAGCAATGTCAATAAATAGTGTAATATTTAATTTACAACCTGAAGTATCATCTCAGATACACAATTTAATGCAGAAA